>JANIJG010011402.1:40697-54614 GCA_024611175.1 Megaceryle torquata
ATAAGGAAAAGATAACAGAAAGTAATGTTTATTCATTTTCCTGATAACTAAGGATCAGAAAAACAACTGAATGCCCATAGATGTAGAAGCTTTTAATACAAAATCTAGAGATTTTGAACATTTTCAGTATTCTGAAATTTATCCCTAATGATATGTATTTGTGATATTTAAATTGTGCTATTTAAATTAGTTAAAAAACGTAGCCATTAGCACAATTTAAATAGTATGAAATTCTGAGTAGCTATGATTTATCGATGCTCTGAGTGCACCGAAACACAGTCATGCCTTAATTTTTGATATTGATAGTAGTGTAGGTGTGATAGCAAGAAATGTTAACCTGATAGAATTTCTTATTTTGTGAACAAAATGAGCAGGCGATATACCTAAATTTGCAGCAAGCTTTACAGTTTATAATTTGTTAGAATTATAAACACAAACCAAAATTTAAAGGTGACTTTTGTTTTGACTGACTTACTACATTGTATAATTTTGTCTTTTCCCAGTTTCTGACTCTACCAAAGGAAAAGGATTTATTCTAAGAATACTCTGATTTCTGTGGTCCTTCATAAAAGAGGATAGAATATTATGTGCTTCCTAAGTTATAATAGATGTGAAGAAAAGCTTAATTAACTGATGGTTTCTCAGCACTTTGAATGCATAAAGCACAATGCATAAAGCAGCAAAATATCAGTTAATGCTAAAGGAGAAGTACAGGAAATTAGTACATTGTTTGTAATTCCCTACAGCTTCCAGAATGGAATGAACTATCCCTAGCTTCAGCATCTGTTGCCTCATGCTAGAAGTAGATACTGAATCACTACAAGTTTATCAGCATGTCACAGGTGAAGCTTTTCAGACTGGCACATTGCCCTGGCATTGTAATAATGTAGGGTGCCTTTATAAACTTTCTGATCATCCTTTGACTGTTCCTTTAAATTAATATAACAGTGTTATCTCATGATCCTAGGAGTGGCATCTGTTTAATAGGTAGGTAGTATTCCTTCCTTAGGAATGACAAAATTAGTTATTCCATATTAAGACTTATATACCATTCACATATCCAGTTCTCTATTTTCTTCAAACAGATTTAACAAAAAGCTGAACTTTTAACGTATTCATAGTTTCTCGTACAAAAATTTGGTTCATCTTAATCATGCAGGTCTCATTAATGGTATTACAGATACCTTTTAAAAACACTCTAAGTGTGTCTGAATGGAAGTAACTATAGTTGGATTAGAGTGTTCCTCTCATATTTTCACTTGGTAATTTGCTCATTTTCACCAAAGGCATCTCTGCACCTAAAGCCAGGCTTATTCTTCAATGAAAAAAGTGAAATATGTTTCTCTGTGACAATCATCTGTGTTCATGTTATACAGAAATTCTCATCTAAGTGCTGTCAACATGGAATTTGTATCATAGGAAAGCAGGTGCAAGGACAAGCTACATATTTGATTAGCCCCTTTTCATACTCCAGTCAATAAGGAACAATGCTCAATTCCCACCTGATCCCAGATTTTCTTTTTGTGTGACACTATCTCCTGACACAAGGTATTTGGGGCACAACATCTAACCATGAAGATCTTACAAGATTTGTAGATGCCCCTGATAAATATCAAGTTTGATCTAATTTAAATCCAAAACTAGAAATTAGGTAGATGCCTCCCAGTGGAAGTAAAAATTTGGACTGCACTTGTATGAGAACTGTCACAAGAATTCCCTCACTTGTGCCACTTCCATTAGATTAAAAATAAATCAAACCAGTGCAACAGATGATTTCTTCTGTGAGCCAGAAGTTATTTCTTCGTCTGTTTAATTCTGTATTTTGTGGAAGAGATGGATTGAATCTAATATTTATTTGCCTGCTTTTAAATTATACATGGAGAGCTTTGCTTCCTGAGAAACTGAAATCCTTCCATTTTGGTTATTACCTTAGTTTGGGATTGTTGCATCAATTTATAGCATTACAGTCTTATTGCAGAGCTAGTTTGTGTACCTATACATGCCTAAATACTCAAACATAGACTTATGTCTATATGTCTATATCTATTTGTTTATAAACTTAGCTTCTCCGTTGGACTGCCATTGGCTAAACTTCAGCCATTTGAAACCATACACAATCCTGTAACAACACAAATTGCTGAGGTTGGAAGGGACCTCTGGAGACTGTTAAATGTAACACAAGCAGGATCAGCTAGGGATGGTTGTTCACAGTTATGTCCAGACAGATTATTTTAGTGTCTCTAAAGATGGAAACTCCACAACCTCTCTGGGCAACCTGTTTCAGTGCTCGGTTACACTCACAGTAAAACAGTTTTTTTCTATGTTTACATGGGATATTCTCTATTTCAGTTTGTGCCCATTGCCTCTTGTCCTTCCACTGTTTCACTGAGAAGAGTCTGGTCTGGTCCTCCTAACTCTCTCCCACCAGATATTTTTGTACGTTGATAAGATTCCACTATGAGCCTTCTCTTCTTCAGGCTGAGCAGACCCAGCTCTCTCAGCCTTTCATATTTCAGATGCTTCCAGCCTGAAGTCATCTTTTTGGTCCTTTGCTGAACTCACTCCATGATGTCCATGTTTCACTTGAACTGTGGAGCCCAGAACTAGATCCAGCACTTTAGATGTGTCTCACCAGGGCTTCCTCAGCCTGCTGGCAATGCTCTCTTTAATACAGCTCGGGAGGCTGTTGGCCTTCATTGCTGTGAGGGCACATACTGACTTCTGTTCAACTTGGTGTCCACCAGGACCCCTGGGCTTTTTATGCAAAGCTGCTTTACAGCCCATTAACCCCAAACTCATGGGGTGCATGGGATTATTCCTCCCCAGGTGCAGGACTTTGCTGAACTTCATTAAATTCTTGTGACTCCATCCCACATTTCTTATCTTCTGTTATTTTTTTAAGTTCTAATCCCCATTTTTGTCACCGTTACACATTTTTTAAAGGGTAATTTCTGAAAACAAAAAATAGTTCTTGGTCTAGTTCTCAGGCAACTACCACGCTGGAGTCCATCTTTCTCTTAATTGCAATCTCTTTCGGACCTCTGTGTATGTATGTGTGTGTATATGTGTATACATATATACATGTAAATACACACATATTACGCCAGAATCTCTTAAAAATGTAGACCATTGCTGACATTCCTTTATTTATTGGTGGTATGTTATGAGATGTTCAAATAATAGCAATGCTAGATTCATGTGGGAAAGATAACCTAATTTTAATTTTATTACAATGCCAGGTAATCTTTTTTTTTTTTCTTCTGCAGTCCACCAATTCACTCCTCCTAGTTCTTTTAACAGAGAACATTTTAAATATCTTGCAATTTTGCTGTAAGGAGCCCATTACAAAGGAGCTAGAGAAAGACCAACTCTTTTCCAGTTACTCCCTACAATCATAGTAATTGGCCCTCATCTAACTCCAGTGGGGCATTTGATGGTGCAAGACTCCATATTTTCAGAGCATTCTTATGTTACCTGTATCTTCTCCTTGGATAGACTTAGAAGCACCTTTCTTTATATTTGAATTATAAGTGTGGTATTCCTGGTATTTATATTGACATGCTTACACATACTTATTTGTTTCTTTTACATTTGAAATTATGTTTTATTAAGTCTTTTCTGGCAAGTACACATTAAATATTTAACTTCATGCTGTCTTCCAATAGAAAAAAGAAAAAGCATCTGTCATTAAGAAAAACAATGCCTATGCAGTGGCTGTTGCCAACTATGCTCCAAATATTACCAAGGACTCAGTGCTACCAACCATCTCCAAGAGTGCTACAACTGCAGAACCCAACAAGGCAAAACCAGAAGCAAAGCCACAGGAAGCAAAGAAGACATTCAACAGTGTTAGCAAAATTGACAGAATGTCTAGAATAGTATTTCCAGTCTTATTTGGTACTTTTAATTTAGTGTATTGGGCTACATATTTAAATAGGGAGCCAGTCTTACTTGGCTTTGCACCATCAACCTAAAAGCTGAATTGCACTGAGGACTTAAAGCATCATTCTAATCAGATAGGTTGTTCGCTATGTACAGTACGACTAATAACTGCTAATCTGTGAACCATTATGTATAGTGTGTATATAGATGTCTTATCTGTGTATCTCCAAAGGAGGGACACAGTGTTAATTCATGGGTCTATAAACAGATAGAACCCATGGCACATATAGCTAGCTCTTTAAAAGTTATACCCAGGGGAGTTCTGTTAAACTAGGATTCAAATATACAGAATTATATTCTCTCCGTACAATGAAATGAAGATACGATCCTACATAATTATTTAGGAACAGTATTTTTTTAATTTAAAGTATTTTTCTATAAAGTAACTAATTCTACTTTAATGAAAGAACTGTCATTTAAAAAAAGTGATTTTTTTAACAAAGGTGTAATTGTTTCATACAATAGCAGTACCCATGTACATAACAGAGTACGGAGGTCGTGCAGTTCTACTGTTCACAAATATTCTGGATACTAGTTAGGCTGAAAAGGTAGTAAAGACTACTATCTAGCAGAAGCCACAAGTTTCTTACTTCTGTCCTATCTGAAGTTGTTAATAGACTCTTCTAATTGATTTCAGGGAAAAGCAAGCATTAATCAAATTTCCAATAGCTACCAACTTCCTCTAGTGAAACTCTTATATTTTCACCATTTTACTTATTTGATGTTGCTAAGCCAGCTTGTCTGGTTCAGCAAAGTTTGGGTTTTTTTGCTTTTGTTCTTAATTGGATTACTGTCAGGTTCAGAAAAGCACTCTGAAATTTTTCGTGGTTAAATATATCAGTAATATAATACACTCTTTTTCTTTACTTAATGTTCTTCTAAAATCTGCCATTAAAATACATACCTGTATTTGTCTGAGAAAGCATTGTTTTCAAGGGAAACAAGAACCATGATTTAAGTTCAGGAAATTGTCCATATAATAAAATTTACTGCTGCTTTTGTAAATTGCAACTTTACATTTCGCTGACATAACTTTACAACTTTGTATACTAGAAATGGTTTTGCTAAGATTTGAATGTTATTTTTTTAATAAAAGGTCATGCATCATCAGTAGGTATCAACTGTATTTCATATACAAATATAACAAAATTGGAGTTGCCATTTGCAATTTTATATGAACATTTAATACTGATCCGTAAAATTGTTTTTCATCTGAACCTTTGCAAATGTTCTTTATGCCCCTAAAGACCTAGTAAATCATGACAAGTAAGAATTGTGTACTGTATTTAGATTTTAGTATACTTGGCCAATCAAAAATATTTTGATTCACACATACATTAGCAGTTATTAGTTGACCTTTAAAAAAAAGATACACCTTTATGATGATGTCTTCTCGTAGAGACATATGTAGTCGTATAGTGTCATTATTGCAGTTTTGTACAGTACTTGAGTATAGTGCATAAAATAGATATGTTCAGAGTTTAACAAAGTTGTACAAATATTTCTAAAATCAAATAAAAATGTATCTTAAGACATGGAAATGTGCTAAAAACAACAAAGAGAAAAACTGCTTTCATTTGCTTTTTTATTTTCTTGCTTTTTCTTTGCTTTTAATGTGATTCTGTTTTGTACTTTGTGTGACAGTATAGATGCCAAGGTCACAAATGCATATTATGAACAGAAGTAATAGTTAAGATAGAGGTGACATCAGTAATATAAAGACATTTCCTAACTTATAAATGAAAGGGAGAACCATGGATAAGGTGTGTATCCCTTGAAGTCCCCCTAATTAAATTGTCAGATTAAACCTTTTTCATCAACAGTAGTTAAAAAATGAGCACTTTACTCAGAACAGTAAAAACATCTTTATTTTCATATATATTTCTATATAAATGTAGATCTTCCATGTAACATGGAGATGTGTGCAATAGTGTGATTATGAGCATAAGGCTGGAAGGCAAGCAATAAAAAAAAAAAGATTTTTCATGGTATAATTATACATTTTTAAAATGTTTCATTTGTAAATTATAAATTATCCCTTTAATGTCACATTGTCCAGGTATGAATAAATATATAAATATGTACATATGTACAAATAATTGTAAATATTAGAGCTGTAGAAAAATCCCTTCAATTTTAACTCTGTTTTTGGCAAAGGGCTCTGACTGTATAGTTTAATGGAGGCCCATGCTAAACTGCTCTTGACCTTGAGTAGCTTAAGTTTTCTGTAGCTGAGGTCTCCTTCCTGTGACCTAGTGGGAGTTCTTACCTTCTGTTCACATCAGCAAGATCTAGGAACTTTCCAAGCCTCACTGGACTTCGGTATGAAAAACAGAGGTTAGTGATTCACCCTTGGCCCCACCCCAGGTACTCCAAACCCTTCACAGTATTTAAACAATGTTGTATATTGCTTCATGCACGACACTGTATAGTCAGAACTCTCCCCACTACAAACATGAGTGGGCTCAGAGGCATGTTGGAAAACTTGATAAGGAAGGATTTTGCATCTTTATCCAAGAACAAGACCCCTCAAAGGTTTTTAACATTAGAATTCTCCAAGATTTCTTCTCTGGAAGATAACATCTGCGTAATTCAGAGATGCATGCAAAAAGCATATCTTCAGTTTGCACAAGAAGCCTGATGCTGTCTCATGTTAGCCAGCTCTGCTGCTACTACTTTCATTTGGTATGTTTATTTTTTGATTCGCTGACTTGTGTTATGCTGAATCAGACAAAAAAACCCAGGTGTTTCTCACATGTTAAAGATACATTTATTGCACACTAATATAGAAAAAGAGGCATACTATATAAATTCACTCAGAGAAAAGTAATACGTTTTAAATATCCACGCGCAGTTATTGTGGGCATCACTAAGGCTTTTGAGTGAGTATGCTCCAGAAAAGTTTCAATTTTACATTTAGTTCAGTTGGTCTGTGTTAAAGCAAACTCCTTCTGTGGGAGGAAGGAGTCTGCCTTATTGTTTCACTGCTGACTACTCAGAAGTTGAAAATTTGTAGGACTAACAACCAGATAAGTGAATTTGAATGTAAATATTTAAGTGAACACAAGCCTTATGCAAGGAACACTGGAATGCAAGAGTTAGGTGTCCTTTCCATTTATCAGTATAATCTCTGTCTGGGATTTTAAAGCTGGTGTCACAAATTTATGTGCCAAATACCTAGAAGTTTCATTTAATTTATGTAAAACTTACTGGTCTTAAATACTTAAAGCAGGGAAAAAGAGCATGAGTGAGCAAATGCAAGCCACTTCACTAACCAAGACTTGCACATAGAATCTACCAGTGAAATTTTGGTTGACATGTTAATGTTATTTATTTTCCCATCATTATTGGGTCAGGGTGTCATTTTTTAAGTGACTTAAGAAATTAATACAATAAATACAATGTTGTAACACTGTAGTAAACCTGGATTGGAATTATCCTAATTCTGAACTAGGCTTATGAAATAGGTTTCCAGTGCAGTACTGGGGCACATACTTCTGGATGCATGTGGTCAGTAATTTACCAGTAATTTATAAATCAGCATGACAAATATAGAAGTCAGCAGGGTTTATCAGCCAGGCTTGTCTGCTGGAGACTTCTTAACAGATTGCTTTTAAAAGAGTTGCTTCCAAACTTCTCAATTATGTTGTAGCCAATGAAATTACCTTCACCTTCCATATTTGGGTTAATTCAACTTGGAACTGCTGCATTGTTGAGCATTAAAAAAAAAAAAAAAAAAGGTAGAAGTTCTGTGATATGAGCTAGATGTTCTCAGATATGACCTTTGGCCTAGGAGACAACTCATATCACTGAAATTTATGCTAAACTAAGGGGCCTGTATAGTCAGAGGAGAGTATGAAAGAGTCTCACTAGACAACAAACAGGAGCCTCACTGAATCATCTTCCCATCCAATTATTATAGATAACATATGGGGTAGTGAGACTTTTCAAAAGTGGGGTCACCATCACTTGTCTGCGTGGAAGCAGCAAGAAGCATCTGGGAGGAGATAGGGATGTATGGGGGAGGAAAGGGGGGAAAAAGAGTAGCAAATAGCTTTGTCACTGTGTCAGTGGATTGTGAGATGTTTGAGGAAGAAGTCATTGAGGGATGTAATGTATAGTTTTGTTTCAGCTTCAATTCTGAGCCTTCATCATCATATATGAGTTGTGGGAAAGTAACTTTTAGAGCATATGAGATTGAAGTACTTATTGTATAACGCTGCTGAACTTGAGGGACATGAGTTGTGCCTTTGAAACAGAGAGGCTTCTGCTGACTGCTTTGAGAAAACCATGCAGTGTTGTGTGCTTCTTGCCATATGGGGCATGTAGAGGAGAGCGGAAAAAGAAGCTTCCGGAATTAAGTAGAACTTTGTTAATTCTAGGTTTTGTTTTCTTAAGAGATGTGACTTTCACCTAAGCATAGATAGTCAGCATCCATCCTCAATGCCTCTCATTTCTATTCTGAAAGCTTAGTGGTGCACAAGTTTTTTGTCTTGGCCCTCCACAAAATAGTTAAGTCTATGTTTCTGAACATTTCAATTTCTAACAAATTTGCGTGAAGGATTATTTCAGTATGGATACAA
This sequence comes from Megaceryle torquata, assembly GCA_024611175.1. Classification (NCBI taxonomy): domain Eukaryota; kingdom Metazoa; phylum Chordata; class Aves; order Coraciiformes; family Cerylidae; genus Megaceryle; species Megaceryle torquata. The sequence continues at coordinate 49,223 of JANIJG010011402.1, forward strand.
AGCTATCATCAGTCTATGCCATATTATGTATAGAAACATAATGCAAAAATTTAGAAAGCAGTGTAATGAGTTTTAAAGCAGAAGAAGAAAACATTTTTAAATGAGCCCAGAAAGTCAAATAGCTTCATTTAAAAAACACAGAGCATGATAAATGTACAAATGTCTAAACACATCTAAATAGAATCTCTGAGTGGGGTATAATTTGATATCATATATAAAGGTTTTATATTAAAGACTTTGAAAAGTTAAAGTAATGAAGTGAATTTATATGAAAGTCATCTCATGCTTCAGCTTCCAGTAAAGGGAGTGGTTCTTTAGAAAGCAGAGTTTTAGGATTTCTTCTACCTCTTCCCAGCATACCTTCCCAGTGTACCTTCTGCTAGAATGCTGTCAGTTTGCAATACGACTTTAACTTGTATCCCTTCAATATTACCTTCTCTTGATTTTTTTTTTAGTCAAGAAGATCTCCTCCTGTAGGAGATGTCTGTAGATAACGCAAACTCCCTAACAACCAGAACTTTTAATTCTATTCTGAATCCAATTCTTAATTCCAGACACCTGAGAATCAGTGAAGGGCTTCATCACTTTAGACCTTTAGTAGTAGAAGCTCAGAAGTTTGTTTCAATGAATGGCAGATGTTAATCACATAAAAGTCTGCTTCAAACCATTTAATTTTCTAGATGCAGATCTCTCTAGGTGAATCCTTGAACTCATGTTTTCAGAGTCTGTGATTAAATCTCACTGGAGGAGGCTAAACTTGGGAGGGCTTGACATGTCTGACTGATATCAGGGCAAAATTCGCACTGAATTTAAAATAAAACTAATTTCCGTCCTCAGGATATATGTCTACATCACTGAAGTCAGTAAGGATTTTTTTTATGGAAGGGGAGTACACCTGAGAGTAGACCTGGGCTTTCCTTTGGACAGAGGTGCTTAGTTCTTTAACCCACCAAAAAAAAAGCTCCTAAAAGGAGAGCCAACCATAGTGAAATACAGAACTGATGTCTGTTTCATTCCTGGTATTCATTAATGCCTTTTAAGAATATTGTGAAAGTGCTATGAGTTAGGAGTATGTGATAATGCTCACAAAAAGTAATTTGGAGGATGTTTTAAAATATGCAAGATGATATATACTCTTCCTCTAGTGTTGGTGTCTACATAAATATATATGAATAGATTTTTATTTTTGGATGATTTAAAAGCTATATTTTGCTTTAAAATTTTAATTCCTTACATAATGTTGTGAATACTTCACTCAATCAGGTGGCCTGGACTGTGTCTTTATGCATTCAAGGTTTTTAATGATTGCACTGAGTGCTTTCATTCTTCTGACATTTGAAGAGGTGAGCTTCAATGGGTTGAAATGTTATACTTGTTTTCCAGTACTTCATCCATCTATCTATGCTGCTGAGGATGGATGGAAATAGAGAATGGAACAAGATATCGCTTTGATCAAATGCTTTTGATATTCTTTATGTTTATTTTGGCTGAATTTATCAGTTTATAGGCTACTGTAGCTTAGCATTAGCACGGAATGCAATGTAGTACTTTACATCTATTAGAATACATATGTACAATATGCACCGTATCTATAAACTGTTAAAAAATCAGTTCCTAAACAGCACCTTTTCACCCTCTCCCCTCCAAGTGGTCACTTTATTAGGAAACATTTGAAGGCACTTTAGTTTTAATGGAAGTGATTACACTAAATATTGTTATACTTGATTTTTTAAAAAATAGTAAAAATGACATGGGAGTCTGATTCAGACATAGTAATTTCTCAGCTGGGCTGGAGTCACAGAACGTTTATGCATTGTATGACAAATCTACTTTAGTGAGTCACTTAAGTGTGAAAATGCATAGGATTTTGAAAATAGATGCTTCCAGTATATTAACAAGAAATGAGGAAACAGGAAGAATGGAACCAGTAATTTTAAAGAAATTTAAACACCAATCAAATATGCACAGTAAGAAACTGCATGATAAATGTAAGTATACTTAACCTTGAACATCAGTGTCATATAAAATCTTCTGGGTGACAGTTCACTTATTTAGTGGTTTCATGGTTATAAATAATTAAAAAGGATGATAATATTCTGTAATTTGTGACCTTGTTTTAACTGGAAGAAGTTGTTACTTTTCTAAAATGTAAAAGAAATAACTGGATTTATGTTTGAATGTGTCACTGCTTGCTGTTGAAGAATATTTATTAACCACATGCAAAATATTGCTTAACATTATCCTTTTGTACTTCTTATTAAAGTTAATTTAAATATAGCATATTTTGTATTTTTGTTTTCAATGCTTTGACAACACAGAAGTTCAATTACCCTCATGGCTTTTCTCTTAGGATTTGGGGAGGGGGTGATATTTGTTAGATTTTGTTTGGGGGTGGGAGTGTTTGTTTTTAAGCAACCCACTATAGCCTCTATGAAAGAACTTTTTTATTAAGGGTAGAATTTCCTAAAGGAAGCAAACAATATATTGGAAAGAAAATATTCCTTAGTTTGGTGAGAGTTTAACAGAATTACCTATATAATGAAAATGTCCTCATGTATTCATGAGTGGCAATGTTTCATGTTTTCAGAAGGTTATAAGACACATTGCTGCGGGGTATACACTAAAAATCAGTTAATGTGAAACATAAGAAATCTCCTACTACTAGACAACTTGGTTCATCAAAGGGAACAGATGGGGTAAGAACCCCAAATGTATATACTGTTAGTAGGGTGTGGGTTTGTTTTGGATTCTTTCTTTGTTTTAAAACAAGTGTTGTGAGTTCCAAGTCTTTCGGTAGGAAGGCTATAAATATTTCAGGGATTGCCCTTTCTTTTCCTGTGTAGCTGCAGCTTCTCATGACAAACACATAAGTGTTCTCCATGGAAGATGGAAGTAAATTTGCTTATCAGAAGGGATTTGGGTGTCCTTGTATCTGGCTGGGGCTATGTAATGCTCTCCCAGAATACCTGGGAATGCTAGGAGAAAGTGTGAGCAATCTATGTTGCAAATAGATTTATATATATAAGCAGAGTTGTAATAATTTACCTTGTAAAGGATATCTGGAGGTCATCCTGTCAAATCCCTGGCTCAAAGCACAGCATGAAGTTGTGTGAGGCTTTGCCCAGTCAAGTGCTGAGCATCTCCAGGCATGGAGATTGCATAACATCTATGGGTCCCTGTTCCTCAGTCATCATCCCCATGGCATAAAAACATTCTTTCGTATTTTATGGGAATTTCATATTACAAATTGTGTCTGTTCTTTCATGCTCTTTTGCTCTGGACTTGTGAGACAAGTGTCCATATGTAAATAGTCCAATAGATTGAAAATGCTGACACTTGGGTCCAGGCTTCACCATAAGGCTGGCTTTCCTAAGGTTTTCCTTGGAAGATTGCTGCTTAGAATCTACTTGCTTGTACCACAAAATAAATATTTGGTCTAGTGGATAACAAATTCTACCTGCCTCTGTGAATCAGGACAATATCCTCTGCATGTGTACAGTAGCTTCTGTAAATTAACAAGCAGTAGAAAAGAGCTGCCATCACATAGCCTCACATAGTCAAACTTGGTGATTTTGTACTTGCTTTCCCACAGTAAATTTTCAGATACTGAGATGATACAAAATACATATTCTATCAGGTAAGGAAAATTCTCCTCCTTACACATTGACCACCACTGGTCATGAGGTAAGAGTGACAATGCGGCTGATGGGCTTAATTGTTTAATTTCAAATGCATGTAGGTACTTGACTACATGGTGCTATAGATGAGCAGCTGCAATCCTCAGTTCAAACACTGGCATAGCTCTGCAGTGTAACAAATGTGTGATGCTTCATAACCAAATACCTGCTCTGTCAACCTTGGAGCTTCTTGCATGAGAAGGCCCATAGGAGTAGGATATCCCCCTGAAATAGTTGTTGAAAAAGTATGGAAGATTTGCCAGCAGGCAGTGCTCAGACAGCACACTCTTACTTTGGGGAAAGGGTCCTGTATTTGTTACTTAGCCTTTCAGTCTGGAAAGCCCTGTGCTATGGTGCCAGCACATCCCTGCAGGAAGCTGGAAACCCATAAATGCAGGGCTGGGTAATTGCAGCTGTGGTCCCAAAGTAATGTATGACAGCTCCTACTTCTGCTTGATATTCTGGCAACAGCTGTCAGGACAGGCTACACCAATGGAATGCCTTGTGTATGCAATAGTGAAAGCCTTCAGTTCAGAAACAAATCTGTAAAACTTATTGCTCCTAATGGTCCTTGGCTGGGGCCTCTTTATGAGCTCTGTGGTACACCTCGTAGAGTTCAAGATATTGTGTCACTTGTAGTTCAGATTATATTAGATGGTTCTTGGATGAGATTAGATGATTAGATGATTCTATTGGATAAGGATTTTAGGCTTGTAAACTGAGTGTTATAGGTACCAACAAATATATTCCTTAGTGTTGGAATATTTGTCAGTGAATACAGCCTCCTTATAACTGTCACTGCAGTCTCCTGGTTTTGAAAGGAAAATCAAAATATGAAGAGTAAAAAAAATGTCAAAGAAAGTCCACTTATGTTCTTTAGGTCAAATTGCTATTTACAGCATGTCTCTAACTGTATCTTGACTAAGATGTACGCTCCATCTGCAGACTGGTGCAGGCTGAGTGAAGGCATTGCCCTGGACTAACTTTTTTCTGGATTGCTTTGTGATAGCTCAAAAATGTCTTTTTTTTTTTTTTTTTTTTCTTTTTTTTTTTTCCTGGTAGCACACCTTGCACAATTAATCTAGTCTTGTTCCTCAAGTCCTGGAGAGCCTGTTTTACTGTTAAGAGTCTTATGTTGAGGTACAACACTCTAGGTGAACTTCAGTCCTACTATGACTGTCACCAACACTGTTCCTAGGGAAAACCTATGAATAACACATGCTGCATATTGAGCATGTGTTGAGCATATCTGGCATTGTGTGGGCCTGGTTCTTATTGCCACTTAACAGCCTGTCATTTAATTGCTACTTCTCCAAAGCAAACAGCCCTTCCTTGAAGTGGTGCTGAGAGTTTGTCTGACCCATGAAACATGGGATCCACACTGGGATGCTGCCAGCAAGAGGCTGGAAGTGGTTATTCAAACACACTGACAGGTATGTACTTGTGTTATTTGGGCATTACTCTCTGCTCTTCCCTAGATCTGTAAATTATTATCTTTGAAATGTGTACTAACAGGGTCCAACCTCATTTGTATGATCTATACATTTCTTATCAGTATCACAGTATCACAGGGTGTCAGGGGTTGGAAGGGACCTTGGAGATTATCGAGTCCAACCCCCCTGCCAGAGCAGGATCATACAATCCATCACAGGTCACACAGTAACTCATCCAGGTGGGTTTTGAAAATCTCCATAGAAGGAGACTCCACAACCTCT
>JANIJG010011403.1:0-111302 GCA_024611175.1 Megaceryle torquata
AGAGAGAAGTCGCGAGAGAGGGGGAAGGGGGTGGTGGGGGGAGGATGAGGAGGGGGGTGGGGGGGGGGGGTGGGTGGGGGGGGGGGGGGGGGGGGGGGGGGGGGGGGGGGGGGGGGGGGGTCTCCTTCAGTGCTCCTACTGAGACCAGTGCAGTTCAACATATCCATAAATAACCTAGAAAGGGAAGTGGATAGCAAAAGTAATCCTTTAGCCTGAGGATGTTGATGGTAATGACAGCAAAAATTAAGGCGATGAGGTGTTACAGAAAGATCTCATGATGCTGGGTGATCTGAATGAGGAAATGGATTGATAAATTTTTAATTAGTCAGGAGTAGAAAATAATCCTAATTTGACAGACACGGTGATGGCTCTGAACAGGCTCTTGCTACTGAGGAAAGAGGTCTTTGGATTCCTGTGGGGCTGCCAGCCACGTGCTCTGGAGAGTTTTTAAAAAAATCTTCAGTGTTAGACCTAGAACAAGCACAGTGGAGATTGATGATTAAAGGTATGAAGGAGCCTCTGTGTCAAATAGAAAAGGGCTACTCGGCCTGGAAAAGGGATGACCGAGAGATGTAGACAATAGTAAGACTGTCACCTACCCCAAGTGGCAGGGTGATGATAACCATGATATGAATGTTCACCGTCTCTCGTAACATTAAAATACATCCTTAAAAGCTTTGATGAGGCAGCAGGTCAAAAGCAAACAAAAGTCTGCCTTAAATAACACACTTATCTGTGTATTTCAGTAGTGTGTGGAAGAGAAAAATGTACATGGATTCAGACATTGAGACAAATGCACAGATCCAGTGAGTTGTGGTGCTCACAGCACAGATCTGTCCAGCCTCAGGAGGTCTCTGAGCTGCCAGCCAGCAGGAGCCAACCTTGATTTTCTCCTCCAGCACTTGGCCTTTTATCCTGGCTGTGTGTGTTGCCTGCTGCTCATAGCACTCCTGAAGTGCAGCTGTTCCAACCCCAGGCAGGCTCTAGCAGAACCTTCTAAAGAATGCTTTGCTTGTCTGTCACCCTCTTTGGAATGCTTTTTTGGTCAGCAAAGGTTACTAATCCTTTTATGATGCAGTCACTTCAATGCATGCAACTATGCTATTAAAAACTATTCATTTCAAGATCTAGTGGTTCTGACAAAAGAAACACTGAGAGCATGTAATGAGGGTTGCAAAACAGGGTGAAAAATATTTCAGGCTAAAGATAAATCTTCATTTTGCTTGTGATGAGTAGGTATTTAGTGGGCTTAACTCCAACTGAAACAGCAGCTTCACATTATGCTCCAGTGTTAACATCAGTTGAAGCTTCTCAGATTATAGAAACCAAAAGGTACCTCTTCAGACACTGGGAAAACTCTTAGACTTTTCTAATTGCAGAGTAAATCAAGGAATTTTGCCTGCAGAAGAATTACCAAAAGGGCTAAAATACTAAAATCGCTCAGCTTGTTTTGACAGGAATGAAAGATGCAGCTTTAAAAGCTTACACAGGAGGGAACTGGGAACGGGCAGAAGTGAAACCCTTTCTTGCCTGTTGTCTCTTTTCCCTGACGTCTGCCTGTTTAGCTGCTTGTTCTCTTTAATCCCTAAGCACCTACTAGATCTTGCTGTAGAAGATGCAAACTCATAGCAGTCCTGGGCTTCAAGAAGAAGACTGAATCTCACTGGATGGCTGAGCTGCAAATAGTTTATTACTGAGTTTACAGGACTGGTTCACTCCTTTTCGCCTCTGCAGGAAAAGAATTCTTGGGAGTGGAATTTTGAGGTGTTCATTGGTTCCTCCGCTTAAATGAGCTGCATGCTAACATGTGCCTTGGGTGTCCTCCTTCTCATTTTTGGCATATTTCTCCTATTCTTGCTTTATTCTTTTCTGTTAAATTTTCTTGTTTTTGAAAGAAGGGTGTGCCTGACGTGGTGGCACTGGAATACTTGCATTTGGTTTTGCTCTCTTTGTAGATGCAGACAGTGATGTAACACACACCAGGGTATTCCCTGAGAAAGCAGCTCACTGTGACTGGCACCCACTTGGGTTAGGCTTTCGAGTTTTGTTCTGTGGCATTGGTTCACCTAAAGCAGAAGATCTTCTCTCTCAGTCCTTTCAACAGGAAGACCCAATTCAGCAAAGCACTTGGGCACCTGCCTTTCCACTGAGAGGACCGATTGATAATCGGCAGTTACTTCGGTGTGAAGTGAGGTGCTGGATTTAAGTCAGGAACATAAAGACTTTGTTTACTTTCTAGAAAGCTTTTAGTTTTGGTTGCTTTAAAAGGATGCTTTTTGCTACATCTAATTAATTTTAAATAACTTCCTATTTTCATATTTGCTGAAGGACTAATTTGGCTATTTCTGTCCCAGGAAATGAAGAGACGACGTATCGCCAAACCATTTTCAATGGAAAAGTTGCTTTATCAGATTGCAACAGCAGAAGCAAAAAAGGAAAACGGACCGACTCTGAGTACGATATCATCACTTCTTGGAGAGCTCAGGTAACGAATTGGGGGCTTGTCCTACCTATTTTGTTTTCATTGACAGACTCTAGAGGTGGATGACGTAAGTAACCCTTTCAGACGCATGTCTTTCACCTCCTTAACCCAGCCAAAGCCCAGCAAACGTACGTGGAGACAGCCACACGTGGAAGAAGCAGTTTCCTTGGCTGTGTCTGACGTGAGAGTGCCCGTGGTTAGGATGTCTTAGGCTAAGACTCCGGGCACTGTCAAGGGACTAAAACTACAATTTGCCTTGCGTTTTTATTTTGTTCATTCTTGGTGCTGAGAGTGAAGATTTCCTGACGCAGTAGGTGAGCTACACGGTGCCAAGTGGTTAAATACTTTTCTCGAGTTTTTCAGCCTCTTGGCATCAGTAGACTCTGTCAATCCATTTCTGCAATGGGTTTTGCACCAGGAACCCTTGTCTTCAGCATCAAGATTGTTGTGGTACAGTCGTAGAAAGTACTTTGTATGCAGAAAGTTGTCTTGATTTTCACCTCTGAGTAAGTGGGCAGCTTATGCATTGGTGCTAATACATCTTGCGTTAGAACTTGAATGTTTTAAAGGAAAAACCCCTTCAAGCTCCGTTTTTCTCTTCAGTATTAAGGAAACATGTTTAGGGTTTCCCTAAAAAAAAAAAAAAAAGATAGGTTAAAAAAAAAGAATATATAATGTTGCCTGGCTTCCTGTGTAATGATCTTCTCTTTTGTTCCCTACCATGTAGTTGCTACCTATCTTTCAAGTTTGTGACAACTGGTACTCGAGATGTCAAGAAAGTTTTGATGAATGGATTCTACAAACTGTATTTAACTAACTAGCATGTTCAGTTGGAAAATTGCCAGTGACATATTGAAGGGGAAAACAGCCCATGTGTTGTTTTAGTGTTCAGAGGTGTGCTGACTGCTTTACCTGCAGCTGGTTCCCCTGTGCTGGTGGCAATAATCACTTCCAAGTGCCTTTTTTTATTTTTTTTTTCCTTTTTTTTCTCCTTGAAGAGGAAAAGTCCGCAAGTGTGACAGGTGAAACAGAAATGTTGGTGCCTGCTCTTACACCATCACATCGACCTCTGTCAGAGTGGTTCTCAAACTTGTTCTTACGCTTAGGTTGGAATTCTCTGGAGGATATCGGTCCTTCCTGTGGCTGCTTATGTAAAACAAACTCACAAACAACAGAATCTGAAAAAAAACCCCAAAGTGGAACACTGCACCGTATTTTTTTCCCTTTGTTTTGTTTTGCTTGTTTGTTCTGTGTTCTTTTACTGCCTCCTCTCCTGATCTGCCTTGGTTGCTCAGTTTGCCCGTGCCATTTGCTTAGCTTGGCTCTCCACCCATCTTCAGCTGTGTCTGGTGGTGAGCTTTTTTATCCCCCCCTTCCATCTGCTCTGCTCACTCCACATTTGCTGTCTTCCACTCGGCTCCAGTCTGACCTGCTCTCCCAGTGCTGTGCAGGTCAGCATGGGAAGTATTGTCCACCGCGGGTGAAGGGTGGCTGAAGGGCTTAAGACTTTATTCTTATTTGACATCTCCTGTTTTTGTTTTTTTTTCCCCTGGGTGTCCAGCAAGATCTTCGTCTTTTGGCACAAACACTTGCCCTGCTCCCCCTTTCCTGCCTTGAAGCACCTTGTGGCAGCAGATCTTTGGTTCTTGGTTCATCTCTGCCTCCTGATGAAGGTGGCTGTGTTACTCCTGACAGCAACGGCTCCTCCTCCTCAAGGTGGCTTTTGGCAACTTCAGGAATGACAGTCCTGTTAGCCACATCTCCCGACTCCACAAGGCCCCGAGCAACCATCAACCTCCAGGAAGTACTCGGCAGTCCCCAGTTCTCTGTGGAGCAGTTTGAGAACCACTGGCTTGATACAGTGGTCCCTGTTCAAATCCAGAAACAGCTTTTGCAATTAGGCAGCATTTCTGTGGTGCTGGCTGTCTCACCACACGTAGGGAATGGCACCAACCTCCAGCAACACTCAGGGCTTTGCTGTGTGGAGCTCAGGTTTCAGTGACGGTCGTGGTAAAAGGCTGATCGTACGCGTCTTTGCTTGGTGTGAGGCGATGCCAGTGTCTAATTGCACAAAACATTCACAGGGACACGGAGCTGAGGCAGCGGCGGCAGCTTTACGAGGCAGGTCTCCATTCCTCAGCGCGCTACGGCAGCCACGACAGCAGCAGCACGGGGATGGATGGAAAGAAAAAGCCTCGAAAGTGGTTGCAGTTAGAAACGTCGGAGAGGAGATGTCAGATTTGTCAGCACCTGTGCTATCTTTCCATGGTGAGTAAAATCCTTTGCCACTGCCAGGGGACTGTGCCCCCATTCTAACACTGCAAGGGCCATAAGCATTTGAGACAGCCCGGGACTACGGAGTCGCCGCACGCGAGGCGCAGAGATGTCGATGTGGTTTGTGTCAGAACATTTATCGCCTTGGGCAGCGGTGGCAGGAGACAAGAGTTAGTGTCAGCCAGCTTCCCTGCCCGGTAAGGACGGGATAAACTCGTCACTCAGCCGCTCTCGGACACCCCTGGGCACGTCTGCATCGCCCTCGGAGCGGTACAAAGATACCAGCGGGTTGCCAGCAGCAGTAAGTCCAGGGCAGAACAGCTCGTGGGGCGAGACAGCAGCTCAGACACACGCCCTGAGTCTCAGGCGTGTAGCTTCAGCCCCTGCTGCAACAATTTCCCTGCGAGCCAAATTGCAGGGTAGGTGTATCCCGCCTGGCAGGCACAGCTGCTGTTTGCCAACCTGTCTGTTCAAACATAGAAGTCACGCCCATAAACTTTCTCTTTTTTTAAAGAAGTAATTGCCTACAGGCTTCTGAAGGTGTGCTAACCACTGTGGTGACATGTTCAGCTGTGTGCAGGTCACCTAAAAATAGAGTCATTTTCATTAAAAACACCAAAAGACCCTCCCAAAATCTTACCACTCAATTCAACATCAGCTATTTAAATAAACATAGTACAGTGCATCTGAGCTCACAGTTGGTCCTTTTTTTCTGTCATCTTTCAGGATTTCTTGGTTAGAAATGTAGGTTTTTGATGGAAATACAACTGTTAACTCATCAGCTGTAGCTGTTTCCCTCCCTAGGATAGGATGTGCTCAGTTTATGCATTTTTAGACCACTGTTTAAGCAGGACTAGTTTGAAACTGCTTTAAAATGAGTTTATTTAACAAAACAATCCAGCAACCGCTTATTTCTGGTCTGCTTGCTCTGGAGTAAGTGTAAGTGAGGGAAAGGACTTTTCCTCGTCACTCTGGACAGTAATAAGGGACAAAAAGTCAGCACGTTGTCAGATTCCACGCTGGATGCACAGGCTTGGCAAGGAGCCAGCTGAGCAAGTATGACCCCTGCCGAAGGAGCCAGGAGCTGAGGAATCCTGTGGCCAAGCTCCTGATTTTTATCCTTATTCAAGACAACAGTTAAACTAACTGGAAATGGCTGGAAGTAGAAATTTCAGCTATACTTATTAGATAAAGCTTTAAGCATCTATCATTATTTAGCTTTGGCTTCCAGTACTATTGATGGTTGGTTGTTTTTATTTTAATTACATTTATTTGCCGACATTATCACTCAAAAGGGGTTATGTGCTTCCTTCTTCTTACATATTCTGCAGCGTTTCACAGTGTGTAATGCTCTTGTTTACACCTCCCTCCACTAAAACAGGTTTAATAATTCAGCCAATAATTCAATATTGTGTACACAACACGGCTGCAGTTCGGAGCTTACTGCACTTGTCATGTCCTGTCCCCCCTGCTCCCCCCTCCTGCATTTTTCTATAGGTGGTACAGGAGAATGAAAACGTCGTCTTCTGCTTGGAGTGTGCCCTGCGGCACGTGGAAAAACAGAAGTCTTGTCGGGGACTGAAAATGATGTACCGTTACGATGAGGTCTGTACCATACAGCTCTGCGGTGCTGCTGAGCTTTGACTGGGGCGGCTTGGGAGTTGGTGTAACTCTGCCTTTCTCCTACCAACACCTCAGGAGACTCTGCTTGGGTTTTTCTGGTGGGGGAAGGAGGTGCTTTATTGTGATCTAAGTAAAAGAAATAGAGGGAAATGTGATTACAGAGATCAAACCTGAAGCATAAACTGCATGATAATGTTACTGAACAGCGACGCCCTTCGGTGCTTTGGGCTGCTGGGGAACGTGAGGCTCTGCTTTGACTGGTTAATTTACAGTAACTTCAGTACTTCAGGCTCCCTTTTCTCTGTTGGTAACTGAAAGTTCATGCTGACTGGCTCCAGTCCAGCTTGAACCTTTAAGGCCAACTTGGAGAGTACTTGGGGACGAGATGTCCAGTAAAGGCTTCACACAAATGTGATGCTGAGCAGTCGCAGAACTCAACGGGGTGGTTTAGGGCTGTGCCTGTGTTCTGGGCTGACCCTGCTTTGCAGTCCGGTCAGGTATCGCCAGCTCTGTTCCTCCACTGCATGTGAGGGGACGGGGGGGCATAGAGACCGTTTGCTCCAACTGGGCAGAGTGAAGCAGTGGAAGAAGTGACAAAATCAGCTCTTAGAGGTCAGTGCTGGTAGGAGTAGCTTTTTGAGACGGGCTTCTCAGCAGTTTCTGACGAGTGCACATAGGTCAAAGGAAGCCTGAGGCAGATCATGCCCTTGCAGCTTCATTCATTTTTAATTGAAGATTATTTTCTGTTGTGAGGTGCTGTATAAACAAGTACAACCTGGGAGGCCCAGGCAACAGTCAAGCTGCCTTTCTAATGTAGTAAGCACCAAAGAGTTTCAGGAAGATACTCAGAAATTTTAATGGATTTCTCTTATTTCTGAGATTATTCCATCACTTACATCCCGTGTTTTCACAGCTCTGTTAATTGTATGAAGGTTTTCAAAGCCACACTTTCCAGCAGAATCACATACAATAATTAGTTTTGTATGGTTTTTAATAGAGATATATTTTTAGGCTGCACTGGAAAGGCAAAAAAACCTCTCCTTCAGTACTGAAGGAAGATGATGATGACTTTTGTCAACTGTAAAAAGCTTCTACGTTCCTGACAGACAGAACTGCAGGCCTGGTTATTACTGCAGAATCTGGTTTAAGGGCTGTGAAGGGGGAGAGCGAGCGAGATAACCTGTGTGCCAAATGCCATTTGTTCAATCTACTTGACTGATAGGTTGACTTAATTAAGAAGCTGTTTCCACTCTGTACAAAATAATTTCTCAGCATTGGTACTAGGAGGGGACAGTTCAGGAAAACCTCCCACCCCCCACTTCAGCACATCCCCGAACACGGCGGAACTGGGAGCGGCGATGCAGCCGAGACCCTGTGATGTGCAGTCCAAGGACTTCTGTCCCTTGCTGAGCACAGTGCCAGGGACCTGTGGCCCTTCCTCTGCACGGCCACAGTGCAGCCTTTCTTTGTGCCTGGGCTCAGGGCACCTGGACACCCAGAGACCCTAAAAAGCATGGAATCAAAGTAGCACCCTCTGACCAACGACAATAATGCCGCAGGGAGAAAAAGTGGAATCTTTTTCTTAAAGAGACAGTGAATTAGAAGCAATGTCAGTGTGGATTTGAATCTATAGCATTTATCACTTTGCTCAGCAGTGGGTTTTAAATTGCAGGTGGAGAACATTTCTGACCCTAGTGAAGCAACCTTGCAGTCCAGCTGCTTTGTTGTTGCTTAGTGACCAGAGAGCTCAGACATTTCTAGTCTGAATACTGTCTTCAAGGGTAGAGGGGGCTTCAGCAAGGGCAGTATTTGGCCTAGTACACAGCTACAAAACTCCTGGCTGTGAATGAGTAGTATGGGAGTGAAGCTCCTGCACAGTCTGCAAATACAGAGGTTGGGTTTTTTTCCACTCCCACTTAGGGGCACTGAGTTAGAAAAGGCAGCGCTGTTTCTCTGCCCCTCAGACGCGACTGGAGAAAGAGCAGATGCTAATTTGTGTTTTCTTTTTCCCACTTCCTGAACAGGAACAAATCATCAGTCTAGTCAATCAAATCTGTGGAAAAGTATCTGGTAAAAACGGCAGCATTGAGAACTGTATCAGCAAGCCTACACCAAAAAGAGGACCTCGTAAGAGAGCGACAGTCGACGTGCCATCATCTAGGCTTTCATCCTCCAGTTCATCCAAAAGTGCTTCAAGTTAATCCTGAAGATGCCAACACTCTCATTTTGTCAATTTATATATATTTTTTGTAATTATTATACCATAGTTTGGAGTACTTGCTGTAGAATACAAGCTGTCTTTGCACTAGCTCTAAAGAAGATTTTCTTCTGGTTTTAGAGAACTAATTTTGTTTTAGCATTAAACTGTTGAATTTTTTTTTGTACTTAGACTAGATAGATACAGCAGTCTGATTTTTTTAAACTGCCGTACGTTCACTGTTTTAAAAACGGCGAGGGGCTGATAAAATATTAATTTGTAATGTCCCCATGGCTGAAAAAAAATAAAAAGCCTTTTTGGTAACTGTGAAAAAAAAGAAAAAAAAAAAAAAAAGGCTTTTAACCCATTTTTTGAATAGGTTAAAGTTTGATGTGTTTTATAATTTGTTCTCCAGTCATGTGAGCAGATTTTTCTAGAGAGAAAAGGGATAGGAGACAAAAACTTGAAAGAAATTGCTTTACTTTGGCTGTCTTTTATTCTGTCACAGCAAGATGAGTTTTGTAATTTTTTAAATTGGAGAATACACACTTTCTTTGGGAGGTTTTGGCAGCTGAAGACGGACTTTGTTTCCTAACTGTAGGCAAAAGGAGGAGATTTGGAGTATGTTCTCTTTTACCAGCACATCACTATGCATCTGTTTTGAGGGGGAAAAATAAAAAGAAAAAAAAAAAAAAAGGAAAAAAAAAATTAAAAAAAAAAAAAAAAGGAGGAAAAAAGACTGCCTGCCTTGAGGAGTCATGTGGGAAAACTGTGCCTGATTTCATTAGGAAATCCATTCTGTTATTTTTTGGTGCTGTTGGCTACTTTATCAAAAACCCTTCAATAGCATCCTTTAAAAAAAAAAAAAAAAAAAAAGAAAAAAGGAAAAAAAAAAAAAAAGAAAAAAGTGATTGAAGCCATAAGTGCTTCTTTTGTCATAGACGTGCAATCTTTCTAACATTCCATTTCCATTCCACTGCTGTTTTTCACACCTTTACACAGTCAAGCATTAATTTTTGTTTTGAATTTGTTTCATTATATGATCACATTTAGAGCCACTAGCAGGTCTGCATATTTCTTTTGAATGTGAAAATGCATTTGCTTTCATCTTGTCTAATTTTTCTCTTCATGTTGTAACAAAAAAAGAAAAAACAAAACAAAAAAAAAGGAAGAAAAAAGAAAAAAAGAAAAAAAAAAATCACACCTTTTGTACATATGCCTGTAAATTTTTTTAAATACTTGAGCCTTTTCTTGGGGTGGGGGGAGGGATGGCGAAGAGACAAGATGAAGAAAAGCCTTACGTTTCACTTTCTTCATCGGTTGGATTGGATGCTTACAGGGTTTTTCTTGTAACATTTATAAGTGCTGCTTACATCACTGAACAACAACAAAAAATAATAATGGAGTAGCTGTTGCCCTTTTCTGGTTGCGTGTACAGTATGTGTGGAATAAAAAAGGGAAAATGTTTTCACAAACTGTTTTGTTTCGTAATTGAATTCAACAATACCGTAGCTACCCATATTGCACTGAGCTTGCCAGTGGTGACTGTCAGGAAAGTCCTATAATACAATTTGTTGGTTGTTGTTGCAGAAGACTGAACTGTTTTGGAATATTTAACAATAACATAAACAGAGTCAAGTGTTTTCAAATGTGGTTGTCTGGTTTTTATGGCCTTGCTGTGTACTTTTCCCTCTTGACAGTAAACTTCTGACTATGGCTTACAGTTTGACATTTAATTTATTAGCGCTGCTCTGCTCTCTTTCCTTGTAAGGAAAGACTTCATGTTGTTTATTGCCAGTTTTTTGTTTACTTTCCAGGTTTGTACTACGAGGTTTAATAAAAAAACAAAACTTTTTTGGACATTTTGTCTGTCTTCTGGAAAGGAATAAAGTCAGCTCCTTCAAGAAAAAACTTCTTTCAACAGATGGATGCCTCGTTAAATAGTAAATACCTAATTGTAAGTAGTGAGCTTCTAGCTTTCGTTTCCCAGAGGGGTCAGCAAGCACCTGGTAACAGGAGATGGGGTGAATCCTTAAGGAACTGGCCACTTCCCAGCTGGAGAGCAGCACGAGGTGCCCCCTTCCCAGCCCTGAGCTCTGCCAGGGCAGGGCTTTGGAAGGGATCGACACCACAGCTCGGCCTTTTACTTACACTGTTTCTGATTACATTCCTTCCCTCCGTGCATGAAGAGCAGGAGCCAGGAGCCTTCTCAAAGGAGAGCAGATCCCTGCAAACAGAGTGTGAGACTTGACAAGAAACAGCTGTTAGACACTTTCAGACCTCAGTTTTAGAGAGAGAGAAAAAAAAAGTGCAGAAAAATATGGCAGTAAGAGGATGATGACTATAGGTCCTGAGGTTTATAAAATGTATGCACTTAATTTATAATTCATTCAGGTTTACTTCCCTTAAATTGCTGGCTTGCATCAGTGTAGTCAGACAGATGTTACCAGGGAAAAGTAAATTACACTGGTGCTCAGTATAAATAACCACCTCTTTTTTCTGACTGATGAATTAGTCTCCTCTGTTCACTGTCATGGGTAAAATATTTGGGTAATCAAGTAAAAGACATGGTTGGGATAGAAAGACTTTATTTTATCTTGAAAGAGGAGTAAGTTTATACAATGCTAAGATATCTGCTCCACGAGGAGCATAACATTTCAATATGCATCTCTCCTCCTTTTCAGTTAGGTTTTTTTTCCTTAACACCTATGATAACTAAGTTGGTCCTGGATAAGAAGTGTGAGAGAGTCAACACTGCTGCAGTAGTAGACAAAGGCAGTAGGCAGACAGTAGGTAGTAAAGAGTAGAAAATAACTTTTCATTTTGGTTTGGATCCTAAATCTTCAGTTGCAGCAGCTGAAAACATGCAAGGAACAATTTGGGTTCAGTATTACACATCAAGTCTAAGTCATTTCAGCCATTTAAAGGTTAGTGGTCAAAGTAACTTGTATCTTTCCCCTTTAATTCTCTTATACATAGTATATACAACAGCTTTACTGCTCCCCTGAGCCCCAAGACTACTGTTAAAGTGGGTGTGCTTTAGGCAATTTTTTTTTTTTTTAAAAAAACCAACCTCCACACGACTGGCAATTCTGTAAAAAGTTGGTATTACTCAGTAAAAAGATGTGGCTGTTACGCTTGGCTAGGAATTGTTACACAGGCAAGCTCTTCATTCACGTGTTCATTCATTCAAAAGTCATTCTTAAAGGATATGGGTTTAAGATTCAAATAGTTTGAGAGTCACTTTCATCGCTAACATCTGAAGCACCCTTTCTTTCAGTTACAGCAGCAAGAGCAGTGTCCACTTGAACTTCTTCTTCATCAGACTGAACAACTGGAGACTCCCCTTCGCTCGCGTCTTGGCTGGCAGAATCAGTACAGGTTGATGACAGCGAAGACAGTTTCTGTCGTAATTCAGACTGGCTCGGGACCTGAAGACTTATCTCATTCACGTAGGTGTTGGAGTCGGGCCCTTATAGTTGGAAAAAAAGAACAAAAATCAAGCTGTGGCTCAGCAGGTGAATTGCGACATCACTATTAGCCAAGCTCAGCGCTGGTCAATGAGCTGCATTCAGGCTGTTTGGCTTCTTTCACAAAACACCATTAAAATAAACCCTAAAAAAAAAAAAACAACCCAGAGCTTTTGGCTTTGCTGAAATTGGTCTCAAATACAAGCCACAGGCTGGTTTTAATCTATTTCTGATGGCGTGTGTCTCGCTCCTTCTAGTGTCGCTAATGCTCGTGATCGAATAAGGCAAGATGGCAGGAGCCTTAAGTCCTGACTCTGTGAAGGGCCACAGCTGATGTCCAGCTTGTCTGGTGGCCAAGAGCACTTAATCCTCCTAACCTGGACTTTGTGGTAAAGTCTTTTCAGACTTCAGCATGTGCTGAGAATTGACACCAATCAGAAAATCCTCCAGACAAAATCTGTCCCAAAAGAACAACGCAAACCTCGGTGAAGTTAAAAATTACCCAGGAGAGAGGCAGTAACAGTCATCTCCAGCTTTGACTAACAATCAAGAGGCAGAAGCCAATGAAATTCTTGCCCAGAGCATGAAAGAATTCCTCTGGTAGAGCTGTATCATAGCTCAGGCTCATGGGAATGGGAGTTTTAGTCTCTGCTCTCTCCCTGTCCTTTACAAAGACTTCTAAGCAAGTCCAAGGTAGTGGTGCTCACTTGCAGTTTGAGAGGTCAGTTGTTCAAAATTATCTTAGAGCCTCTTCTCTGGACACTTCCAGGCCGTAAATAAGAAGCACAAATCAAGAAACATCTAAACACTCTATGTGATCTGCCAAATAAAGCCCTTTTTCCCCTTCCCTACTGTAACTAAGACAAGGGTTTCTCCAGAGTCAGAGCCACCAGCTTCAGCACTGTAGAAAATACTCTTAAAAATCTGGTGGGATCTTACATAAAAAGATTTGAAGAGGGTTGGATGGCAATGAGCTGATCACTGCACCTTTCCTCTGCTACGGCTGTTAGCAGAGCAGTTCCCACTGCACTGCCCTGGGAATGCTCTCCAGTCTGGCCAAGTACCTGCATTAAGTTCTAAGAGAACGGTGGTAACAGTGTCTGGAAGCCACAGCAGCCTGTCCTAGACACTGTAAGGCACACTGGCTGCTGCTCAGGCACATTTCTTGCCCTGGCTAGCTGCAACCATAAACTTGGACAGCAGGACCCTGTGTGAGACATGGTTTTAGCCCCTCTGGGACTCAGGAACTCTGAGGGAAACGTGCCCTCAGCAAGTCTCCAGTTTCAACACAAGTTACCAAACACCTGGTACAGCTTTCACAGCTCTGTCAGCCAACCAACCTGCCTGGACTGAAAAGACCCTGCTGAGTCAGTCCAGGATGTCTAGCAGGTCTACTGAGGTGCTTCCTCGGGTAGTACATCAATTTATACTGATAGAAGTGATAGTGGGAAGATGTTTCTGAAGAGACCTGTCTTGATGTTGTGCATACCAGCATGCATTAGATTAATTTACACAACACACACACACAGAGGAAGAGTTTCCTGGAGTGGTAGAGGCAAGTAAATTCTTTGGGTCAACTTAGCAACTGTCATGAAATGTTACAAAACCAGTGTCCATAAGCTGGCAACATGTAGAGCAAAACAGATTTGAGAATGTTCTCACATCTTGAGCAGATTTTCCTTTTTACCAGTTACTAAAAGAACTTACCTGCATTCTGTGGTGTTCACTAAACTGTGAAACAAACCTGCCCTGACCAACCCACTTCTCCACTGACAGCAAAATGAAGAGTTCTCTTTAAGCCATCTGATTTTTCTGGGAATGAAGCCTATTGCGTACTTGGCTTGGTACTAGGGGGCCCGGTCCTTAAAGAAGCACAAAAATCCCTTCTGATTCAGGGGGACGTGGATCACCTGCAACCACAATGGCCAGACTGACAAGTGGTGGTAACTGTAGAGGAGTGAGCCTGGCTGCCAGCTTACCCAACCTCTGCGCTACGGCGACGGGGCTGGAACGTTATCTTGCAGTGTATGTGCATCTATGTAATAAATACAGGTACACTACCTATACATACACACTCTAATACTTACAACAGAGCACAAAATAAGTTATATGTGTTTTTCAAGAATTAAAGTTTTACATCTATTTAGGCAAAAATAAGCCCACCTATAAGTTTCTACACTTCCTTAGCTAATCCAGTTACACTGTTTGTTGTTAAGACATGAAGCTTCTTGGTCCAAAATCTGCTAAAGTCCCCGTGAGGGGAAAACAGTCCTAGATTCTGTAATTACTTGCATGCTCAAACGGTGATCGACTTTAACAGTGTGTGAATTGGGTGCCTGTCCCAACCCAGCCATCTGAATTTAGTTTTTGCACTAAACCACAAAAACCTTTAGTAGTCAAGCATGCTTTGACTACTTACCGTAAGCTTTTCATTTTCACAGCAGGTAATAATCACCTTTACATAGGGAAGGAGAAAATTACCCCAGGATATTATTAACTTTCTTTTCTTCACATATCCCAAAATATAGGATAGGATTTAAAGTCTCTCTTCACTGTAAGTACCTTTATAAAAATACTTCAACCTGTATTTTCAAAAGAAATCATAAGCACATTTAAAGGAGCTTCGTCATCTGCCCCAGGGAAACTTATTTTGGCTCTTTTAGGAAAAAGCATTTTAGTGCTAACAGAAGTTTTTAATTAAGAAAGCACACTTCCCTGGTGGATAAAGTATCCAGTGTTACTAATTTCCTGCTTTAAACAGATCCCACCTCGTGCTGCAACTTGCCAGAAACGTAAATCTGGTTTTGTTCATCAGAACACATAAACAAAATTTTGGATTAAGATTAATTTAATCCAATTTAACTAACACGCTAGCAGAAGAGAGCTACATGGAAGAGCTGCAGTAACAGGATCACTATTTAGAAGCTTCCAGTACATTGACATGTTTCATATATACAGACTGCTATGTTGAACCACGTCTCCAAGTATCTCTCACTGAAGATCTTACACTATACAACCAGTCCAAATTTACTTCAAAATGCCAAAATTCTAGACAAATTCTAAGAAAGTTGTCTCTAACTTAAAAACCTAACTACCGCAGGCTTCCTGTTGATGTTTGTTAAAGTGTCCTCTATTACTCTAGAGAGAAAAATGTACCTTCAAAGCAGAACGTAACACAGCACCTACTGATAGATACCACGAGAAGCAGAACACGAAGCTGTAGTAACTAGATGAAAGAAGAGACAGGCCGGAAATACCAAGTGGCTTTGCAGCAAGCTCTCTTGTACCGCAACCAAATGGTAATGTTTTGAAAACCACTAATGAAAAATATTCAGTCTACGTAAAGTGTAACGTTTTAGAACATCAGCCATTACAAATTAGAGCAATACTGGTGACTTCTCACTTTGTCTCTAAGCACACTGTCATTACAAGTATCATACCCAGCATGGGAGAAAGCATGTTATTGTCCTCGCCTCCTGAGTTTAGAAAGACATCAAGTGCTTCTTGGTCAGACATGTCCATGAGGTCCATCTGTTCCAGCATGTCCACATTCACCTCCATGGAAGACATACTTCCAATGGGTTCTGTAGCAAAAACAGTGCAATGAGTAAACTGACAGTCAGCTACGTGACGTTATTACCTGTATGGCTTCGAGAGCTGCTATCATTGTACACGTTAGTAACAATTAATATGAATTAAATATGGAAGGAGCACACCCAAGGGAGCTGCTTGGCAGCGGTCTCAGCCCAAGTCCAGGAGCACTCTGTGCAGTCTTTGTTGTGAAACTGATGTCCATTACTGGGTTTGTAAACCAAAATATTTTAGCAACAGTATTGATAGCAACAGCACTGTCAGAAATATGCTGGGGTGGGGCTCAGGGGCAAAGACTGAAACTTTCCATTCTGTAACGCTGCATTCCAATTCTCCCAACTGGAAGTCATCTTAGAGAAGAGCACTCACATTTAAACACACCATCACGGAATGTCATCACAAAGGGATGTGAAAATTCAGAGATTAGGATTAATGTTAACAGAGAGCAGCCATTCTTCTTCCTCATTCCAGCAATCAGCCCAGTAAATGGCAGTATTGTGTAAAACCCAGGCTGATGTCCAGTATCTTCTCCCAGCATAAGCACTTAAAATTATTAATTTTCAAGCAAATTACTTATTATTGCCAGTATAATACTGACAATTCTCAAAGGAATGAAATACTTCATGATGAATACTTGGAAGAGCATCTTCTTCCTTGAACAACACAATGTACACGCGCAGAACAAGTTCGTTCAGGGGTACTGAGATCTGAGTCCAGTTGCTGCATGTATAACATCAAATACCACAATGAACAGTTCAACCATTTATCTGAATTTAACAGTTACACCATTAAAAGCCTTCATCTGTGAACTGAGAGGAAATCCCATCATTTGGGTGGTTCTTTCCAAATGTACTATAGCTCTGTAGTTTTATATGTACTGCAGGATCAAATCTTTGATTACAAGAGTTTGATATATGTGGGTTCTGCATGTTACTGGAAAGCTGAAGTTCAGCAAGATAGGTACTCGAGCCCTCTAACGGGGCTGCGTGTCCAGTACTAGCCAGTGGCAACACCCACTTTTAGCCTAAGTGGACTGTATATGTATGTGCAGAAAGCAGGAGACCCAAACTCGATTCCTTCCTAGACCAAAGGAATTTAAAGGTACATATTCTACTTCTCAGACTGTCCTAGCAACCGAGCCAGAGCATCCTGCAGATGGCTCTTTACAGCACTCATGCACAGAAATGGAGATCTTGGGTTGTATTCCCTGCTCCCACATTACAAATGAGAGCAGAACTGGTCCTGGGGCAGGGACAGAGTCTCTACGTTTTCTCCTGCCACATGAGTGACGTAATGTCCTGCTTGCTTGCTTTCTGGTGCTAAAATCACTGCGTTTTGGCCCAACAGATGGATACCTCCCACACAGAAGTGTCTGTAGTCTGTGGCATTCTTGTGCTTTAACTAGTCAGGAGATGCCAGACTTGAGTCACCTCATCTCATAATAAGATGACAGTTTAATCTGATCTCCCATGTCCTAATCACATTCTCTGTATGTTACACGGACAATGGAAATTCCAGCTGTTCCACCAGTTCCACCTGGGAACTGTTTTGAAATGCCACACTGATCTTTTGTCTGCACTTTTAACATTTTTCTGAGGCAGCCCCTGCCAGGTGACAATCCCAGGCTTTGGAACTCCAGGGCACAAATGTGGCCACCTCCATGAGGATGCACTCTTCAGCTGCAAAGAAAAGCACCATCCCAGGTATACCTCAGCGCTTTACATTTCCTCAGATAACAAGCAGAGAAACTGACTGATTTTCTAAGGTGTTTAGTTCCCCTAGAAACCAAAATTTGTTTAAAGAGCTCTTCCAAAGCTTCAGTTCCACCAAGGAGGAATTTAGACACTGCAATGCTTCATCTATAAGCACTAAACCTGCTGCTGACACCAGCCCTTCAAGGATATTCTCCAAGTTGTGAGTTTGTGGGTTACATACACAGAAGGTATTTTATAACTTGCCTCGCCTCTCTGCTATCTGCAAGTATCCTGTAGAAAGGTACTGCTCCATGTCCTGCTGGAAGGCTTCTTCGAAGAACTTCTGACGTTCCTTTAGCTTCATCTGCTGGGTGTGCTCCATATCCAAAACCTTCTGGGCGTGTTCAGCATCTAGCTCAGCTGAGCACAAAACAAACAAACAAATGAAACATTGCATCTGTGTCCCCCCGACGCTCAGAATTTAAAAGCTACTGAACCAGTTCAATACCAACAGGCTGTTACTACAGACTTAACACAGGCTGTTACAAAAGAAGGTTTCTGCACTTTGCAGCTACATTTCCACCACCAGAGGAGTGGAGATACACACATATGTATGCTTCTGTGCAGACACATGTAAACACACATACATTCATATGTGTGTGCATGCATGTGCCTGTGAGATCCTGGTTTTGTCAGCCTTCAGATAGACTGGAAAAATCCTTTGAAGAGTATCCTATGTGTAAAGCAGGTGCATATCCACGGGAGCTGTGAAGGCAGCCTGAGTTTCAACACCACCACACAGTCATGAACTCAATATACAGAGTATTCTCTGTACACAGCAGAATGTGCCAGAAGATGATGATGATAAGGACACCAAAAAGCTGAGCCAACTGCCATGAATTACTAACAGGACACCAAGCAGAACGGGCCAGCTTGTACAGAGATACAGGGACAACTGAATGTGTGTATGCCTATCTATGCTGGGTCTCCAGCAATGCCTCTTTTCCCCTGCAGCGAAAGAAGCACTAGACTGGTTATCTTTACAACTCCTTCCCTCCTGATCCGCTCTACAGGAGTCGCTGGCTGGCCAGAATATGTACAAAGAGAAGAAATCGGGCTGTTTAGTGATGAGTACATCTAGAATCAAAAGATGTGTTAGCTACTGAAGTACTAGCTCTAGCCAGACCACGATTACAATACGCTTTAGAAAAAAATGCCTTGGGTTTGGGTTTTGGTTTTTTGGGTTTTTTTTGAGGAATATATAAACTGGAGACCTTCCTCTCAGAGTTCTCTGTCCATTTTTCTAAACCAGTCTCATCAGCAGCTTTTTGCTTACAGTAAAAAAAAAAAAAAAAAAAAAAAGAAGAATTTGCAGGCTGAGCTGCTGATGGAAAGGATGGGGATGGTGGGAAGAGCTGCTGGTCTGTTCTATCCATCAGGGGAAGCTTCAACAAATACTGCTGGGCAAGAAAAGTCCAAGCTTTCACACACTAGAAAGACAGAGCTAGAATATGGCATCCATATGGACAAATGCTGAAAGAGCATAAGGATTTCTGTAACAGGCATCATGTCAGTCTTCCAGGGAAAGTGTTACATTAATGATATTTTACAATAAGGCAATTAATTAAAAGCACTTGCCATTATTAGGATTATTATCTGGATGCAGAACGTGTTTTATTAAACCAGGCAGTAATTCGCTCTGCTGCCTGCGTCAAGGTCACAGATCATACACAGAAGCAACTGAGCTGTGATAGTTGCCAAAAGGAGCCATAAAGCTGAACTGACACGCCAATTATCCATTAAAACACCAGGAAATAAGCTGAATTCTTTTTCTTAGCGCAGATTTCAGAAGTAAAGTGTCAGTGTATAATAAGAAAAGCATTTTCCTTTAAGTCAGCACATCTTTATTATCCACTACACTGTAGTGTACGATGACTCTGTGTTCCTTGGAGCAACTCCTTTCCTACAGTCCTGAATAATGAGCAATTATTAATAACTTTGTGTATGATGCAGAACTGCTATTTAATCGTAATAATAAAAGCCAGCAGCTCTCGCTGACAACAAAACTTTCCTGCCTTTCTCATAATATATTCTGACAGTTTTGCTACTTCAGGATATTTTTAACTCCAGAACAGAGACAGTATCCAAACAGCATGAGACTGATACAACTTCTTTTTCTTAGTAGTGCACCCTCTGGTGCAGTTCTTTCCTTGTGCTTAAAATGTCCTGTTAACTATTGAAATTGTCACTGGCCAAAGCTAAATGCTAACAGCTGCCTGCTGCACTGCCATATTCCAAAGAAACTCAAAATACTCTCTATCTGAGCAGCTGTCACAGGCTTGCTCTCCAATGTCAGTTAGGAGAGTTAACATCAAGTACTTTGCTGCACGATTTCATGCTCTGCCAGGTATAATAAAATTTGCTTGGCTAAGGAAAAGCAAACTGCTACATGTGGGGTTTCTGTTTGTTGTCAGAACTGTTAAGATGGCTAAATCAAGCTAAGGGTCAAACCTGAAACAATAGACGAATGGATATATTGCTTCTTCTACAAAGCTCTTCAGAATTATGTTTTCCATAATCCACGTGTAGTTTTATGAATCTCTAAAACACCGAACAGAGCCAGCACCAACGGAGTTCTAGGAAGGGATCATCCATACAGCCTCATATGCTGTCCACATCCACATACTAATTCTTATAGACATCACTGAGACCCAGCAGGCTTAAAATATTACTGCATTTTCCCTTTCACCATAATATGGTACCTTTGAATTAGTAACTGCACCTATTTCTTAATCACACTGCTGTGCACAGATGAAGAAAAACAGACTACAGAGAAAACACTAATTCATAATTAGATTCAGACTGCCAGGACGTGCCACAATAACCCAAATACAAGGCAACCTTGATACTACACGAGCTATGACAGAACCAAAAGGAGGCAAAATACTTCTCCGGTGTTGGAAACTCAAGTGCTGATGTGGAACCTTCTGCACCATCCCCTGGAACAGCCCCACGGCCACCCCACAGCTCACCTTCCTCGCAGCCACAGGACAACTTGCAGCCTCCCTCCTCCAAAGCAGGAGGCAGCATTGTCCATAGGGCTTCCACTTGCTACAAAGCCTCATTTTCTCCAACACTGCTCTCCCTGGCTTCGAGCTCCTCCTCACACACCCTCTTGACCTGTTAGAATCTGTTCATTGCACCCACAGGCAGGCACTGAAGCATGAAGTCAGTTCTACCCTGGAACCAGTCACCCCAGCCTGAAGCAGGTTCTTGGTGGGTATGTGCACCCCTACTGAGATGCTACACTGCCCTCACCTCCTCTAGTCAGGTGAGGAGTTATCAGGAAGTTTCAGGGGATGACTCTACTTCTGTGAATACCTCAGCAGAAGAAAATGCTACAGCCACCATCTGCTTCTGCCCCTCTGGATCCTGCCTGTATCAGCTAATGGGACCTAGAAAGCTGTGTATCAGATAATCCCAGTCATTCAAAGGACTGCCCTCTGCTCTTAAGGGTCAATGGAAAAAAATGAAATAAATAAGAAAAATCAGTGCCTGGAGCATACTCCTTAATGCATTTATTTTCCCTACAGGTGTTTCCCCCTCCCTTGGACTTTTTTTTTTTTTCCCCCCTGGGGAAAAATATCACCATATAACTCCATATAACTCAAGTATGAAAACACCTTTTTCTGAGATCATTCATATGCCTGACTGACATTTTCTACAGATTAAAATTCTGCCACAGAAGCTAAAATTTCCACCCAACCAACAAGATAAGTGACAATTTTATATCTAAAACATTTTCCAGCTATGCAGAACAGATTTCCTGAATAAGCAGGGCTACAAATAAAACAAATGAGAAGAACGATGAGGAAACTGGCAAACCAGTAACTGAGAACACTGGGTGGTTAGGTGGCCAACACATCCCTTAGACCTACAGTGGAAGGTGCCAAGTTGTCCGAATGGATGGTTTTTGGGTGCTTTCATACTGTTTGCTTTCCTTCAATTAATTTATTGTTACCTCAGAGTTCTCATGTGAACCTGAATCCATAAACGTCTCTGTTCTGAAGAGGGAAGGGCAAAGATTAACACAAAAAGTGGAGTTTAGACTAAATGCCCTTTTTTCCCCCGTTTTCATCCAGTTTTTGTAGAGTCATTCAGCCAGCCCATAAAATGTATGCAAGTGTTCTTCTCAGGAATTTCTGCTTTCACTAAAGATATCAAAGCCTCAAACAGCCCTTTACTGAACTCATTCCAGGGTTTTGATGTTCCTCCTGTACCATGGGGCCCAAAACTGGACACAGCATGGAGACATGCTGAGTAGTAGAGGATAATCCCTTCCCTTGATCTCCTGGCCACGTTCCCATTCATCCAGCCCAAGATGCTGTGGCCTCCCTTGCTGCCAGGCGTGCTGCTGGCTCCTGCCCAGCTCCCTGCCCACCCACACCTCCAAGGCCTTTCCACAGAGCTGTTCCCCCAGCCAGTCCCCCCCAGGATCCCCCTGGTCTTGCTGCAGGGGCTCCTCCTCTTCCAGGCGAAGGGCTTTGCATTTGTACCTGTTGAATTTACTAATTTTCCTGTCAGCCTGCTCCTCCAGCTGATCAAGGTCCCTCTGGACAGCAGCCCTGCCCTCGCTGTATCAATGAATCCCCCCCAGTTTGCTGTCATCAGCAAACTGAAGTGAGAGTACCCTCCATCACCTCCTCCAGCAAAGACCAGTGCACTGCTTGTTACCAGCTTCCAGGTAGAGTACGACCCACTAACCACTACCCTCTAAGCCAACCAGTTAGTTATCCATCCTGTTGCCCACCCATCCAGACCATGACATCCTAATTCAGCTACACGGATACTGTGTGACTGTCAAAACCTATTAGCAAGCTGGCTATGCACTGAACAACAGAAAGCCTTCAAAAATCAGAATGATAAAACATAAAACCAGACAACAGAAGACAGCCCACCAAATAACTTTTCAAGTGCATTATAACTTAGTAACTTATACTTGTGACTTCCTCATTATATACCCTTTTAAGTAAAAATATCAAAGCAAGACGAGACGCCGGGGAGCACTTCAAAGAATGTAGTTTTTCTAAAAAATGTTTCAATTATTTTTGACAGAATTTAGAGTATGCTTTGATAATATGCGGGATGAAGTTCAGAGCACTCTTGCTCTATACTTTGCTGAGAAGTGAGGGGAGACTGTTGGGAAAACTTGAAAAAAAACTCCTAAGATACAGAAACAGTCTTTCTTCCACATAGCAGTGAAAAGAAGACAAGTGAAAACTACAAGATTTAAGTGTTTTTAAACTCGAATTGAACAGTCTCTTCAGAAAGTAAGAAAAAAAAAGAACAATTCCAAATGGATATTCAAATAATTACAATCAAAAATATTAAGCCCTGATTCACCAGAATGGGAAGTCAGGATTTCACTGGATTTCAAGAATAGAAAGATCACCTCTGTTACAAAAAACAGACATCATTCCAAATGAGCTTTACTACCTGATGACTTTCTAAAGCCTGTATTTTTCATTATGAGATGTTTTACTAAAATTAAGGTTATGGAATTATTTTTATTGAAGTATTTCTTCATTTAAAAAAAAAAAAATCGGTCACTAAAAATGACTGTATGTATTCCTTGATAATTTCTAACTAGTATTATTATAGATTGCATCAGAATATGGGAACTGGAATTAGCCCCAAAATAATGTAGTCAAGAGGAAAAGCAGAGGTTTTAGCAGTGCAGAGAAATTATTTTTGAAGTAGTCCAATAAGCAGTTTCAACAGGTTGGCTTACTTTGGAAATCCCCTCTACACAAACAAATTGCTTTCTTGAGATCCTTAAGAAATGCAGATTAAGCCTAAATAAATATCAGAATAAACCACTGAAAATAACTTTCTGCCCGTGCCAAGATTCCAGTTACTGAAGCAGCACCTGGAGGAAGAAGCGGCTTCTGACCAATGCGACAGGAAACACAGCTTGGGAAAAGGTTTCCACATAACTCAACTTTATCTGGCTACCAGGAAATCATTGTCATTAAGAGATACTAAAAATATGCTCCACCAACCAGCAAATGCATGAATCGAGTTATAAAATGTAAAATACATCTAAGCTCAAGCAAAAGAATAATCACACAAACTTTATAATCCTAGGCCTCAGTGTGTGAAAAGAATATTACAGCTTGGCACAGTCAGGATCTTTTAGGTCAGCTAAACAAAAAGGTTATTGCATTTGCATTTATTTCACTTTCGTGGTTTTCTTCAGCTCTCTCCTACTTTTCAAAGCCTTGTAAATATTTACGAGACCTTTCTAAGGCAGACCAGTGCTAAAGCAGAGAATACACCCGAGCTAGGGACAGCCTGCGCCAGTTTGGGTTTGAGTTTTTAAACAGTTAATACAGCCCACATTGTAATTAATACAGGGGTTCAGACAAGCCTAGAGCATCCAAATCCTGCCTTGCCCAACTGTTCTTTTCGTTACATCCTACATAGCAGCCATAGGGCACATTACACTCTTTAGATTGCTTTCACCTTTCTCTATTCTCTGCAAGCTTCAAAATAGAACAAGTTGAGGGCTCCTCTGCAAGGTGGTCGACAGCAGCATCATGGACTCTCAGTTTAGAACTAGATCTGCTGTGGTTCAGTAACAGTTGCAATGCTTTTGGTCAATTCATTTCTCATAAAAAACATCCTGAAACATGACTCTATTTGCCTACTACTTGAATTTTTTAAATTAAGAGCAGACCATTTTCAGTCAAAATCATCATGGATATAAAGTTCGCCTGTGGGTTTTTTCCACACTGCTTCAGTATTTTCCTACCTTCAGATGTGAAAATGCACGTCTGTCTTACAGTATGGTAATGGTACATCAGAGGTTTAGTGATGGAATTCCCTCCTCCAGGCCCACAGTGGACAACTACTGGGTTAACAAATCTATAATCTAAGAACCAGGAAACTGGAAAATTAATCTCATTTATGGTCCCAAGAACACTAAGTGACAATCTCTGTCTTTCTAGGGGAAAGGATTTATCAACGTGACTTCAGTGGGATGCAAGTACCACAAACCCTTCTCAACTTGCACCAGGACGGGCTCTGTTAGAAAGAGGGTTTTCTAATTCCCCATCCAGACTGAAGAAGAAAAGGTGACAAGGGAAGGACAACATTAAGCTGAAACTCCCTAGCATAGAAAGTAAGTCAAAAATAACCAACTGTCAGAAAGTATCTGAGCTCACATGCTTGCTTCCTGCCTTGCTATAAATCCATCATTTGGTATTGTAAGATCTGGTAGCACGCAGTAAGGTGTTTATTTTCACTATAAATAAACCTGTCAATGTCACACATGCCTTCAATACTTCCAGGTTTATTTGTGAAGACAATATGACTTTAAAATCTAGCCAAACACTACAGAAAAATCCCACTTTATCGAAATTGTACTTGAAAGCAGTTCAAATGACTCAGCACTAGTCTACTGTAATGAAAAGGTATTCTAGTGCATACGCTCTCCAATTACTGTTTTTTCTGTCTTACCTCAAAAATGCCCATTTTCAAATGGAAGAACTAATCAATAGCAAATCTAAAACCAAAGTACTCAAAAAAAGAAACCACAGCACTGCACTGTTCTATTGGGGTTTGCAAAAGTCCACAAAACTGTCCCAAATAAGATTAATAACATCCCGTCTTCTGAGTACAAACCGATCTATCGAACAACCTAATTACTGTTTTCCATTCCAAAAGCCTTTGGAAGGCTCTCAAAGACAGGCAAATAGCTTTTGCTACTGCAAGAACAGTGCTAATCTTAACCTTTGCACAACCCTGAGACATTTGCCTTCTCGATCAAATTATGTGCCTGCGTAGATACATAAATAAATGATGAGATACTGGTTTGCTGTCACAACACATTGTGCACACGTTGAAAACATGGGTTCCGCAACATGGCAAATCAGCTGGCAGGTATCAGCTTTTACTTGTCCTTAACACCCAGCATCAAACTCTTGCTTTGGTGAAGCTACTCTTCACCCAAACTAAAACCATCTTTAGATACAGGCTAGCAGAAACACCACTCAGAGCTTAACCAAATCTTGCCTCAAAAAAATGAAGGTGAACAAATTAGCATCTTCTTTCCTACTAACTAAAACGAAACAAAAGGTTTACTCTACATATTGTTTCCAGAATAACCAGGTTTTTACAACCTGCTCTAGGTGACCCTCCTTTAGAAGGGGGGGTTGGACTAGATGATCCCCAGACATCCCTTCCAGCCCCTACCCCTCTGTCCCCTGAACATGCAGTTTATACCTCTCTCCAGAGGGAGGGGTGGAGCACACCAAGGAGTCCTACATGCTTCAGAGCCAGAGCTGCAGATTCACAGTCTCAGTACGGTTCTGTCTAATCTGACTTACTTTACATTGACAGTGACTTGAAAAGGGGTTTGTTGTTTTTTTGGGTTTTTTTTAAAGACAGATTTTAATAAAAGCCCTAGGTTAACATAAGCAATGATGGCTCAACCAGAAACAGAAAAGATAAGAAAACCCCTACCTTTCACACAAAAATCATGTAGCTAGTTGAAAGAGAATTTGATTTTTTTCCCATCTCTTCCACACAGTAAGGCATTCAGGATGCATTATGTAAACTACATTTGATAACAGATGTGCTTTACAAATGCATGGCAAATAACCCTGTACAATGAAACTTCGATGTCCGCTGGAACTCTGAAAACATTTTTATTTAATAGTGAAGGGGACCATTTTGCAAATTCAAATGACACTTGAAGCATTTGATGCCAGAAACCATTCCAGATCATCAGTCCTCTCTCTGAATCGATCATCAAGCTAAAGTTCTGAAAGCAAGGAGCCTGTGGGCATTACTGCCATCAACTGCAAGATCTTTTTCTTGGCTACCAGCAATGGATTTCTGTTACTGTTAAGAAAATTAAGACCTGGTTACTAAAAAAATTAAATGGGCTTTTAACAGAGCCTAAATTTCACACTTAAAACAAGCAACAAATATATCCCTTATTTCAACAAGAACAGATTCTGTGTCCAAAGATGCACACCAGGTACTTATGCTAAAACATTCACGTCTCCCTGTTCTGAGTGGGCTCAATCAATATGAAAGGACCAGGAATTAACTACAAAAGGAATAAATAGGAGAAAGCTGCCACATCATGACTTACCAGTAGTGTTCAAATTTCCACACCGATGCTCAAGTTTTTACCATACTTATTCTTTAAAAACAACCAGACTAAACTAGTGCATCAATGTTGGCAAAGTCAAGGTAGACCAAAACTCACTCCAACAATAAACCTCATGTTATGGTACTAGATCAGCTTGGCACTGCCACACCAAGGAAACACTGGTGGCTGGGTACAGAAATAACTCATCTAGACCAAACGATTCTGAAGAAACCACCGTTCTGGTGGGGTTTGGTTGGTTGTTTTTAAAGAGGAGCAGCCTCATCTGCCCTCCTGCAGCTGGCACAGAACTGGCATCAGGTGTAACACCAACAGCCACTGCATTGTCAGCTCCAGCGAAAGCTGTAATGGCAACTGTGTTCACTCTAAACTCTTTTTGCAGTTTAGCCATCAATGGCAGCGTGTCATTTTAACCTGTGCTCCTATTAGCTCACCTTGCAGTAACAGATAAATTGATTTCTGAAGTTTGCTCTTCAAATCAAACTGATTTAAATGACTGCAACATTAATTTTTCGAGTACTGCCTTAGGCTGGTTTGAAGACACTGTGCAAAAACTAGGTCTTTTCTCAGGTGTGCAAGATCTAAAATCTCAATACCTTTAAATTAATACATCAATTAATTGAGATTCATAGATTAATTTATTGGGATAAAATACAGCTAGACAAGTTTCAGTGGTTAACATAATTAACCAGGTTATCTGTATCCTGATAAAATGAGCATAGTTAACAGCTAAGACTTCTCCCTTATTTGTTGTTCAGTTTTATACCTACTTCTTATTAGGAGAAATCATTATCACTAAAGCAGCACAAAACTCACTAGGTCCATGGGTCGCTCAGCCCGACGCCTCAACACGAGAATAACGAGAAGAGAGACAGGCATCCAGTGAACGAGGGAGAGGCTGGGCAGATGGGTGATGTTACTAATGCATCAGTGAAGCACTAAATGAGAGAAATGCGAAAGGAAAGGAGATACCAAGTAAGAGAAATGAAGATGGGGCAGGGGCAGTTGACAACTCCGATTGCCAAACAGAGCTAATAAATAAGATATGACACTTTATTCTGGATTTCTCCGGTCTGGTAGAGATTAAGTTGTGAGGAGACAAACAACGCTAACCAGGAGAAAGAAATTTAAAACAGAGGCACCGAAGGCTTTGCCATCTTGAAGCCAAACACAAAGAACAAAAAGCCACTGCAGTAAATTGGGTCATTACCGAAGAAATACGCACTACTGAAGCTACTCTGCCAGACGAAAGACCAAGAGACTGTAGGAACAATTGCAAGCGAGGGGGAAAGCACGTACTGCGTGACCATCAGTGACTCAAACCTATGCTGATAGGAAAAAGGAGCTGACAGGTGACACCTAGGATACAGTATCTTATTCAAGCAAACAAAGAAAATCCACCTCAAGGATGCACGGACATCAAAGTGACAGTGAGGAGTGAATAAAAGGCAGAAATTCAGGAAGCTGATAAAAGTGCTTACAGAGGAGGGGAAAAAGGAAGGGGGTTGACTGGAGAGGGAAGTCAATGTAATTAGGATGGTGAAAACTGTAAAATACGCTTCCTATGAGATCATTCCTTTCAACATACACAGCGATACCAAATCTCTCTCACCCTCTCCCCCCAGCTTCTTTTTTTCAAGCACACATAAGTCTTCAACATCTCCTACCTCATCCTGTGACAAGCACCTATGTGTGCCTGTGCTGCAATACGACGTAAACAAAGGAATTAATTCCCCTGACATCTGTATCAATCAACTTCTGCTATTTGTATGCATTTAAAAACCACCCATCTTTAGGCCAACTAAAAAATACTTAATTCGTGATCTTTTCCTTATCTGCTGAATATGTATAAGGCCCTACTGATTTAATTTTTGATTTTATTCTTTAGCATATGCTAGCAGCAATTAGTCATGAGTACTTTAAACCTCACAAAATGCATATGCATTTCCTGCGTGGTGTAAACATGAAGCTGATTTCTGAAAAGAGGTTAAATTTCTTAATTATTACTCTATTTCACTAAACAGCACCTCTCTGCACTAGCAGTCTGCAAGGAAAATCACGTGCTGTAGCATTACAACAGCTACAGCCACCTGTAACAATTCGAAGAGCCCCTACAGAACCGCACGGTGATTCTGAAAAAGAAAGAACTGCTGATTTTAAAAGCACTAAAATAAACTGGAAGCAGAACTGTTCTGATCATACACAGTGGCCAATTCTTCCTCCTTTTTATACCTAAGCTTGCATAACATGTCCTTCAAAAGCTGAACATCCACTAATTTTAGAGAAGGATATCATTAGAACAAAATACGACCTTTATTAAATATGAATTATTTGTTCACAACACATTTGGCAAGACAGAGGGAAAACATTGCCTTCAGGCCACCATTACATCTGCCCTGTTTCTTCCTCTCCCTTCCCATCATCATATATCTGCTTTGTCAGCCCCAACAGCATCCAATTTCCATAGGCAAAGAGATTTGTTGCCTCATTTTCAGAGCAACCAACAGTATTTTTATTTGAAAACAGCACAGAGATAAAATTATGAAGTTTAAGATTTAAGTGTTCAACAGAGATTGAGGCAGGATATTTCTCATCTCTTAGCTGCTGCTGTAGCCTCCATAAGATGACATCACATTTGATTTCACCAGCTTCATAAAGGGAATTCATACAGGGACCAGAATTTATGCTTTAAATAAAAGATTAAATTTGATGGAAGTTGGTTACAAACAATATTATGGAACCTAAACATTTAATGCACAGACTTTGCGATGCCTTTTAAAACAACTAAGAGAGGCAAGATCGGATAGAGAAGGGTAGTTAAAAACAAACTCCTCACAAGACTAACACTGAAACAATCTGATCTGTCCCAGGCATTGGCTAATAAACCTTCGGAACATGAAGAACATCATGACCATAAGGTCTTCCAAGACAAACACACCAGGGACAGCATCTGGTACACGCGTCACTCTCAATATCAGTTCCTCTCTATACTAGAAATTATGAACGAGGTATCGTGTGGGGGTGGGAATCCACCAAGAAGTACCGTGGGGACATTCCTGGGCTGGTGGTACAAGTATCTTCTTCCCACGATGAAAGGAATGATATACCAAGAAGGTGCTCAGCAAGTGTTGAACTTCAGCCTATTGTGATTCTCTTACAAACGATCGAATCTGTTTCTAATAGGGACCTTCCAAGGGTAATGAGAACTGAAGCATGCGCAAGGAATCAAAGTAACATCATTATTATCATGTCATGCTCTATAAAACTGTAGACATTTGGTGAAAAGCCTCCTATTTGGAGGTGTGCTTGCTGATCCTACTCCTTTTAAACTATTTTTCATGCATGCCTTATTTATTAAACAAGTTCCCTTGATGATACAGGTGTTTAGATATACATTAAGTACAGTATCAACATCAAACAGTGGCTGCATCACACAGAGATCAATCTAACCATAAAGTACTGATTTTTTTTTTTTTTTTGGTCCAGAAGAAAGAAAAAAAAAAAACAAACCACTAAGACTTGACAATACATAAAAGCTATATTTTCAAAATAAAATTGGCAAATTTGGTGCATTACTCAAGAAAGCAGTAAGTTCTTTACAACCAAATATATAAAGGAGTGTAGACTTTCATGAAGCATTAATTAATTCCTTTCTTTCACTCAAAAATCCAAACTATCAGGTTCCCTATAAAATGCTATTTATGTATAATAAATCCATAAGGACAAGGGATTTTTTTTTTTTTTAATCTCATTAATCTGGTTTATATAAATATATATCCAATTCATTAGTTTATTTTTTATTAATCTTATATATTAAAACCTCTATCCAGGCACAAAACCCCTAAGTCAATCTTAATAAAGATAGGACTATAAGTGCACACTTATGTGCAAATGCATTGCACTCAGCGTATTACAAATCATTTCACATGTGAACACTGTAAGTATTCGAGGGGCCAGAATCAATTGCATTTTCCTGAAGAAATTTGTAAGGCAGCAGATTCCACTTATCATTCAAACTAGGTCAGAAATGATATACTTGAATACTGCTATTATAATCCATTTTTTAAAGTGAAAACTGTAATCATGTCATCAGCTATTAAAGACCGCTGGCCTGCTTTTTCTAACACTACATTAATGCTTTCTAAATAGTAAATTGATGATACTCAGCCCAGGGGGAAAAAATATCAGTAAAAAGCTTGGGAGACATAGCATTTTATAAACATGGACGTATAGTCATGTATTTAGAAATTCAAACAAGAAATGCTATTCTTAAGCCACAGGTAAAATGAAGAACATATATTTACAGCCAATAATAATATAGGTCACAACTGGTGATTCTCTGTTTGGAAACAGTCCATACAATCAGATCAGGAGGTAGTGACTTCTGCTCAACGTCTGAAGTGAGACTT
Source organism: Megaceryle torquata (assembly GCA_024611175.1). Taxonomy (NCBI): domain Eukaryota; kingdom Metazoa; phylum Chordata; class Aves; order Coraciiformes; family Cerylidae; genus Megaceryle; species Megaceryle torquata. The sequence goes on from JANIJG010011403.1 coordinate 30,922, forward strand.
CAGTGCAGGGCATTTCACATTTTATTTTGGTTTAAACATTTCTCAAACGTCCTGGGTAGTTGAAAAGATTTTGCCCTATTTGACAGGTTTGAGAGAAAGTCAATTAGTCAAACAGGCAGCACTGGAAGCATAATGAACAACCACTGAGTCACCAGGGTTATACAGAGAGAGCAAATTAACACCACTCCTTCCCTGCCTCCCAGAACACAAGCTACTCAACTACTCAGTCATTACAAATGCTATCTTTGTTTCAGTGCTAGGAGAATAACCCTCAGAGCCCAGCAACTGAGCTACCTTCTCATTCAAAAAGAGATCTGGAGGTCAGAGCTGAGGCTTATCAAGTAAAGCAGCACCTGGAGCTGCCATTTGCACTTTCACTGCCCCTGCTGCACTCATCCTGAAGATCAATGCAAAACTCAGATTTTTCAGATCGCTCCAAGATTTCTGTAAAGAGATGAAATGGGAAGTCCTGCAGTAAATCACTTCTTGGGTGTTATGCAGCCTGGATCGCACCTTGCACGAGGTAACGGTACAAAAGAACAAGAAGAAGTAGCTGGACTGTAAAATAAAGAAGAGCTATGTTTAGAAGTAGTCATGAAAAATACTTCTCTAGATGTACGTGCTTTTTGACCTGTAGAATTGAACAACGTCAGTATGAACCTGGAGCCTCCTGAAGTGCATGACTCTTAAGAGAAACAAAATACTTGTCCAATATAGTCTTAAAAAAGTCACAGCGCAAAGAATTCTTAAAATAGAAGCTTGCAAAGCGCATTATATTGTCAGAGCAAATCTGTCTCCATCCTGCTGGAGATGCTAGCTCGGTGATCCGCATGTAACTCCACCTATCTTTTAAGGCAAAAACTGTCCTCGTACCACTGCTTGTGGGCTTTAATGCAAAGTTCTGGCAATCGTCCAAGATTCTGGAAGGGAAGGCATGCAGCTTTTTAGATTTTCTTTTTAGGTCATGACATAAGAGATCACACTGATGCCCACTAATGCTCCATTTACAAACAGAGAGGTCAGCAACTTGTACTTTAAGACAAAAAAGAAGGCACTCCTAAAAACAACACTACATTGGACAGAATCTTCCTGTTTACGCAAGTTCTCTAACACTTTCCACAGAGCCGAGTAAGACAGAAAGCAGAGAAAATATCATGTAATTCCTAGAACTGAAAATCAAGGGTAAACCAGCATAGTTTTGTCCATGGCAAACGGGTGTTCCTAGGAAATAGAGATGTTTTTATATGGAAGTTTTAAGAGAAATTAAAAATAATAATTATAATTTTTAAAAAATCAAACATTTTTATTAGATTTTATCTTGTTCCCTGTGCTGAGAAGGGCATAAGCATAACAGAAATAACCAGACTAAGTCAGTGCATTTTTAAGCTAGTAAGTGATACTTGGAGCTTTTGTCATATGAGAGGGAATTCAAATTGGACTTGGGATGTGGTCAAGTCTGGCAATGATAAAATCAAAAAGCTTTCCCACATTTTTCTCACCCAGATTTGTCCTTTAGAACAAAGTTAACGGTTGTACACAAAAATCACAAATCTCCTGGTACACAAATCTCCTGGCTTTATATGGAACTCTTTACGTAGCCTCTGCAAGCAGCCAGACACCATATTGCTGTCTCTATCAAAATACCAAGTAAGACTGATGGGTAAATGACACCGGAACAGGGATCCAATTAATGAAACATGGCAAAATTGACATTTATAGAACAAAGTTTCAGATTAGTCATCAATGACTAAATTTATACTAGAGTTATTAATCCTCACCTTCTGTAGAGAGAAGAGCAGCAGTTTCCAAGGCATTCAAAAACCCAACATCTTAAGAAAGAAACTTTTCTGCCCAAAAGATTTCAGTAGAAGTTATAAAAATACTCATATGCCCAGTAATTTCATGACTAGGCTAAGGCAGAAAACAACTGACACCGGACAAAATAGAAGATTGAGCGGTATCACAACATAGGCAGACAGTATTTTCTGTGCTCAGAGGATTTAAGAAAGCCTCTTTGCTGAATTAATACTAGAACAGTTTAACACAATTAACAATTAGCTGAAGGCATGCTAACTGCTACAAAACAAAACCTCCAAACCACCCCTCCCCACCACAAATTGGCCTTTCAGGAATTCTCTTTTTCTTGATGCTAATTCCTTCAATATGTTTACATGTAGCAGTCGTCTTGCCCCAGCTCCATCAAGCCAGCCAGGCTCTCCCAGCACCTTGTGATATTTCACAATAAGCTCCCTTCTCATAACTCAAGCGTTTCTCTCGCACCTCTTCTCATTTGCAGCTGTCCACTGGAAATCTCATGATTGATCCACCCCTGGATGTTATTCACCCTGTTTCACAGTTGAATTCATCTCAACAGTTCATTTCTCAAGTGCTACTTCATGACAGAGATTTGTTTTCCTCCTAAATCATTTTCGCTCAGTAACTTGTCACTTGCAGAACTTTTTGGCTTGCTTTTAACTACCAGAGAAAATAAATCTATAAAATTAAAGTTATTTTCTACATGGTTTACTTCTGTTAGTCACCTGTTCTCAGAACTTAACCTTCATACTTGTGCTGCTGCCTGAACAAAAAGCACCTATTTTTCAAGTATCCTAAAATGAAAATACTGTCTTACTATGATTATCTCCTCAGTTAAAGCCTTCAGCTTTCAAGGACTGCAAAGAGGACCATGCAGTAAGAATACTGGGTTTTATGAAATGTATTCATGATGCTTTTAATAATGCATTAAAAATACCTCTAGACATAATAATGCATTAAAAATACCTCTAGACATTGTCTCGCATTTTCTAACTTTCCTTCTAAAATAATTGGATTTCTTTTGTCTCATAAATCCTCAAAGTTTCCAAATTTCTATGAGATACGACTTAAATCGTTCTTTCTTTGGGCTGCGTTAGATAAAACCTTTTCTGCTTTATCCTTTGTTGTAGGGTTAGTCCACAATTCTTCTGCATACCAAATTAATTTTCACTTAATGAATTTTAAGACAATTAGACCGAATAATCACTAATATGCAGGAGAAATCTTCAGTGGTACAAAGGCACCCTGAACAATATGTAGGGACAGAGCATGAGAGAGAGGCTGCTCCATCAAACTTCTTCCCATCCTGTAACCAGGGGAAGTTTTCATACCAGTTGTGCTTCCCCAAATATGCTGAAAAATTAAGGACTTGGCTTTCTGTTCTGTCAGTCTTCCTACAGCTTTGCACTCCACACATGTTTAAGTGTGATGAGAACCAGACACTGACTGGCAGCACAACCCTCTAAACATGTACCGACAAGCAAGAAAGGGCAATACACGTCACCCAACCCCCTAACACGGACCAACTTCCTCCAGTCACATACGTTTGTGGAGACAGAAGCTGTAGGTCCTTCCTGTGAACCCTGCTCTCCAGCAAGTGCCAGAAGCTACCCTGCACATGAGACTAATCACACAGACAACTAACTAGTGCTCTTTAAAACAGAAAGAAAAAGCCCACCCTTCTAATTCCACTGGATGACTAAAGAGACTTCAAAAAAACCCCAACAGCTATGATGAAGGCTTAGGAGAGTCAGGTCTGCAAAACTGCAATTCCCACATCACCACTGAGCCACAAAACCTGAGCTTATCAAGTACCACCAGTTCCATTTCCTACCCCAGTGAACTCACAAGATACGCTGAAATCCACCCAATCTATTTTCAGTTGTCTTCTCTGTGAAGCGTGGGTTTTAATGTTCGATAACCAGAGAGAGATAATAAATCTATGAGGATTTAAGATTATGATCCAAGTGAAAACCCTCCTGAGCCAATGGAAACGTCGTTGTGCGAGGTCTGGATTGATTACATAATCATCTAATTAAGCCAGAAACTTATTCCTATAAATGGCACCATTTCTGATTCAAAATGAGACGCAGCCAACTACATTTTGATCAAGTCTCATTTATGCAACATCAAAATAGCATTAACTAGCTTCTACATAAAAGGAAAAAAGGGCTGAGTGACAGCTTCACAAGGTTTGTATTTTGCCTTAATCCACAGAATAACCCACGTGATTAAAAATGAAACAATGCATTCAGTTAGTTAAAACTGCCTCGTAACCTTTCGGCCTTAACTCACATCCACTGTTAGAAATATGTATTTCAGAAATTTTACATGCAGACAGAAATGCTTTACTGATTTTTTAAATAGCTCACCTTTTAAATATTTCATTATTTTTATTATTCAATGCCATTTCCAAAATAATATTATTTCACTTGTTTGGTAAAAGCAACTGAATCACAAGAAGGATGCCACACTGGCTACAATATTGAAGAATTACGTTTGTATGGCTTCAGCTCTACTGCCTCAATACGATTTACCAACACTCCTGAATGAAATGGGCAGAATTGTTTACCAGAATATCAACAGTTTTGTTCCATTTTCTGACCATGAGGAGAGAAACCTTTGGAATACCTACTTGCCCACCTCGGCCATCCGCCCTTTCCACCTGCATCATTAAAACCTGAGCAGACCAAGTAGTTTAATAACACACGACTGTAAAAGGCAGGACTGAGATTTATATAAGGACATGCCATAAAGAAGGAATAAATTATTTCTACTGCAGCTTTTAAAACAATTCTGCTATTTTGGAGCATTGTAAGGACCAGAACAGTATCATATTTATAGTACCACTATAGAAACAAATAGTGCCATGTGGAGAAATATAAAAAGCACATAAACTATTATTGTACATTTATTTAGCTACAAATCAAACTGATGAAATGTCTGCACTTACATTTACATCTCTAAGATGTAACAAAATAGAAGCAGAGTGCTGAAAGAAAGAATACTGTCATTATACAACTGTTCAAAAATTCATTTCCACCCAGATGCAGTCACAGGCTGCAGGAGCCTACAGCATTTGGTCTTTTAGCACCCCAAAAAGTATCTGATCTTGTCAGAGAGAAGTAATTTGAAAGGCAGGTAGATGAGTGCTCATTTCTCATTAGCCTCAGCCTACATACACAGTGAGCAATTAGATTATCATAAAAATAAAATAAGCAATCTGTAGTTTTGCATTACTTTTTTCTGTCACCAAGCTATAGAAGAAAATGTGATTAAAAAATATATTAGAATAAGCCTGGTTTCCTTAGAGGTGCTAAGCTTTCCAATATTAATGTTGACACCAAGTATTCTATTTACTGCTGCCTCTCCCCAGCAGTAGTTGGACTGATACTGCTAAAGCTCACATTTCAGAAATACTCTCCAATTACACGTTCTAATCCTTAGAGCAGTAGAATTTCAAGGTTGGTCCCTGCGGCCCCGCCCCCCTCACAAAATAGCTATTCTACTCTCCAGGATATGATTGCAAATAAGGAAAAAAACCCCAGAAATATTCAAAAGCTGTGCCCCAATTCACCTTATTTCCATTTCAATTTCAGGAAACAACAAGGAAAAAAAAAACCAAACAAAACAACAAAAAAAACCAGACAACGGATTAGTAGTTTATATATTGCTTGCAAAACTGACAGTTTTGAGTGCAAAGCGGTCACACCACATTTAGCTGAACAGAGGGTAAATTTTGCCATCTCTAAGTAAACAGACAAGACTTCTGTCTAGATTTGTGGAAAATAACTATTTTCATAAATGAAGTATTTCTAATCAATACAAATGTAAAGAGTTCTCCCATCTCAGATGAATTGTTTAAAACAAAATATTCAACTTTACTTTGCATTGTTATTTAACAGGGATATTGAATTTAGTGGTCAGAATTACAACTCAATAGGTAGAGCTTTGATAAAGGCATGCTCCAACAGGTTATTAAAATAATATATTAGTTCAATGTACTCTTATCTTTTGGGCCTAGACAGGAACTGAAAAATTTCCATGTGAATGATAATGGAAAAAAACCTCTTCCAGTGGTTATATAAAAGAACATAGAAAGAATCAGAATAGAAATCCACATTTTACTTCTATTTCAATCAATGTACAGTTCTAAACATCATTAGTTACAAATTAACAGCATTTAAAAGCTATTAATTGCATTATTAAGAACATTTTTTTGTATGACACAGAATGCTCATATTGAGATAAATATCACTAACTGCTTCATTTAAAAATATACATGTCTATCATTTATTTATTATTTTACTTATCTGAAGGAAACTAAGATTTAGCATGACTGCAGCTATACTAATGAATTCAGTGCTCTAATTTTTTATATTCCTTTTTACCTTCAGATAATAATTCTGTCTCCCCTCATCCTCTAGTATTACCCCACCCTTAGACAAGTCTGCTTGAATTTTAGCTAAGAAAGTATCTGTGTTAGCTGTATTCTCTTACTAATTCCAGTTAATATTACCTCGACAATAATGCAAAGTGACAGACAAAAAGCAAAGCAATAAACAAAAGCCCTGACAAAACAAGCCATTAAGGCACTATTTCTTTCAAATTTGCTCAATCAGGTTGATCATTTATAGCACACCCTTTGCAAATCAGGCAACGTTGGTAACTGAGGAAATGAATTAAGCTAACTTTAATTTCATTTTGCATTTTACATTAGCTTGGCAAATTAATCTGACAAATAATGAAGATGATTAATAAAGTTCCACCTACATGAATTCTTCTGAGTATTGTCAGTGGCTCCCGGAGATGACATGGCAGTAAGAAATAAGCAAGTAAAAAGAAACACAGTACTGGTCAAGTGAAAGCTCCAGTTACCAAGCAGCTCCACTGGTGTGCATCTTCATTGATGTCGAACAAAGAGCGATGCTAGAAAGCTGCTTTTTCAAAGCAGTAACACCGCGACTGCCAGTTTTCACCGGGTCACTCACACACAGATGCATACACATGGATACTTCAACTCAGTGCCTTTCCAGAACCTGAACACAAGCTCCCAGCAGCTGGGCTATACCAGAAATGCACGCATGTATTTGGGAAGGTACCACATGCTGCTAAATAAAGGGGTGCTGGAGGAAGAGAAATCTTCCCGGCGGGTTATAATCTGATGACACGCAGTTACAGCATGTGTTTATTTGGCAGGGAGCTGGAAGCCTCTGAAATTTATTTTGATGCAAGGAAAAGGGAAGGAAAGGTTCTGAATTATTTTTTTTTATTAGGTGATGTTCATGAGGCTCTCCCCTCAAAGTAATTTCCCCTTAACGTGGCTTAGCTCTGATACCCCACAAACCAGATTACATACTATTCTTACTTCATGCATAAAATACTAAAAATCTTGGATGGGATTTTTCAGTAAATGAGAGGCAGTCTTCTCTGCTGAAAACTGACTTGTATGTATTACAGATCCAGGCTACATTTTCAGCAAAAAAAGTGAAAAAAAGAAAAATAAATCCTGACTGAGAATGTTGGGTTATGGTGATGCTGCAGTTACACAACAGTCTGTTGATGTTTCAAAAACTGTAAGGCTCTGCTCAGAACTGGGACTGCTGGCACACATTGCCTCTTCAGTTTAGGAGGCTGTGCAGTGCTGCTGGAAATCATGATAGCCAGAACAATTCCTTACTTTTACTTAAAAATATCACATGTTGATAAGCTTCTTGGTGACAATTATCAAAATCCTGAGTAGAGAGAAAATGGAATTATATAACAAATACTTCTCCACTCGTGATCTGGAGAGGAAAAATTACAAAGCATGTATGTGCCTATGAAACTCAGGTTTATTCATTAGTGAAAGTAACAGCAAAAATATCTCTGAGAAAGATTATAATAATGGCAAGATAATCCTGCCTTCAGTCGGAACTTCAGTAATTAAAGGATGGATTCAAGTTAGATCTGCATGCAAATTAAACATTTTTTTTTCCCCCATCAGTCACTTAAGCATTGTAGACAATTTAAACTATTGCACCTTTAAAGGTTTTCTTTCCTACACAAACTGGGTATGTTCCCATAATTTTTTTTTTCTATTATCTTCACAGTTAGCTACGCACCCTGGCAATAGCCAGAGAAAAATCTCTATTGTTATACTGGCCTCCCCTACTCGCTGGCCTCCTCCACTCCTCACAAAACCAGAACTCTGCAAGGCTGACTCCAGCACAGGGATGACAACTACTGCAGCCAACAGGAGCTGCACACCCAAGAGTCATCTCATATTTAGCTGCAGAGATGTCAAAACCGTTGTGATGCATCTGACCTCTGAAAGGGCTTTTGACTTTTTGTATTCTAGTGCACTAGAATGCAAAAAGAGTAGGACTTGGAGATGAGAAAGCCAAATAAATGCATCAATATTAACATTTCTTGGGAGAATAAACAAGCTCCCTCACAATGCAAAGGAAGATCAGACACGATGAAAGAACACAAGGGTGCTACTTTTAAAAAAACACAAGATTTGCTAAAAATACCTGTCCATGAAGCAGAATTTTGGAGAAGGAGAAGTGTTCCCACCCTCCACTCTCCCACATCAGGAGTAGCACTAAAAATCCTGATAAACACAAGGATTGAATGAGTTGTGCTTAGGTCCAAGGTTTAGTGGTGGGCTGGGTTGATGGTTGGACTTGATCTTAAAGGTCTTTTCCAACCAAAACAGTTCTGTGATTAGCATCCTGTGGGTTATATTAACTCATTGTCTGAATGCTACTTTCAGGTGACAGCCATCATATAAAATCCTGAAATCTAGTTGAGCAAGATGACAAGCAAACAGCACTATCAGATTTGTAACATGTAAAGTTACACTATAGCCAAAACACAATAAAGTACAGAAAGCATTTAAAGCATTCAAGCAGAAGTGGAAGAAATGACAGAACCAAAACCTATCTGTAATTAGCTCAGTTACAAGAGCAATATTTGTTCCAAGGAAATCTGATTATCTAATTTGTCCATTAATAACCTGGTATCTCTAAAGCATCCCTTTTTAAACTTCAGATTTCCTTTAGAAACTCTACTCCCAATTTACAGCTCTGAAAATTCAGACCCGTTTCCTATTTATATAACCACCTAAGAAAAGGATGCCATTTTATGACTGAGATCCACCCCCACCTGCATTGCCAGTATCAAAGAAGCCTTTTTTTATCTCCCCAGTTGAAAACTAATCCGAAACGGGCAGAGGGGAGATAATTTCCTATCATATCACACTACTAATCCAGTTGACAGTGCAGCTCACCTCTAGGCAAAGCGTAACAGAAAACAATGTTCCGATGTAGAGATGCAAGATAAAATCATAGATAATTGTGTTTCTACAGTCTAAATATACTAAACCACTTCCTTTTATTTTCCCCTTCCACTGAAATGAAAATTCTATTTCTTGTCTAGAAAATACCCTCTGTCCTCAAGACTCAACACTTGTAGAAATTTGCCTATTAGGTAACAAATTTATTTCCAGTCATCTGCAAAATGAATGCATACATGAGATACTGTCCATTGCAGTTTGCTTCAGCCCAGACATTACAGTTAATCCAGCAAATCTTCTGTTGCCTTGTCAAAAGCAGCTACTAAATTTGCCACTACACCTAACGCTCTATAGAACAGTGTTGCCAAAAGAAAAAGCAAGTCATGTTTAGGGGGTCAGTAAGAAGCAAATAATGGTTTTGATGCACTACCACATGCTGCCTCTGTCAGGATGGAAAACTGAAGATATCTGAAAATATGGCATTAAGTCTGGTAACTCAGCCAAATAGAATCAGATGTGTGCAACTCAGCACCACCCACCTGCAGGCTACAGAAACATACACTTGAGAGTTTTTACCTCTCAATGCTGGGGATATCTGCCCCAATGTATAAAGATTCAGTTATTTAGCGGGGGGAATTGAAGTCAGTGAAAGACCAGGAGTGAAGCTTCCTTAAATTCCTGTTATAAAAATAGTACTTTTTTTTAAATTATATTATTTTTTCTAAGGCTTAACTTCAAGTCCATACCTTTTTCAAGTTGCACGTAGCTAGATTCAGATCCACAAACCTTTAAAACATGTCCTGAGAGTCTGCAAACTTGAAAACACAAAATGCAAACTCAAAGCCAAGGTACCTATAAGGACACTTTTCTCATTTGCTTTTCCTCTTTTATCATTTGCTTCTCCTCTCCATCTGTCTTATCCTATTACACTATAATGAAAGACTTAAGTAGTTAAACTTCTTTGCCTTTCACTCAGGGTTTGACTAGAAGTGCCCTAGTCTCAAACCTTTCCACTCTTAAGAGAATGGTTATCACATAGAATCACAGAATGGTGGGGGTTGGAAGGGACCCCTGGAGATAGAGTCCAACCCCCCTGCCAGAGCAGGATCATGTGTCTCAGTCAATTCTTACCACAGGCAACACAGGACATCCAAAGTTGCAAGGTTCTCCTCCCATAGCCTGGTTGGGAAAGCAGCTAGTTACAGACATTAGCAACTACAAAACTATCAAGAGTATTTTCAGCTCATAGCAAAATAATGAGGAAAGACCCTGAAGCCTTAAATTTCCTTGAAATTTTAACTCCATCTTAGCTTTATTGCAATTGAATTAAGCAACTGCTTCCTAACTCTTTTCTAGTATGCCAAAGTATGAGTTGTCTTCTTTCAAGGTTTAAATATTGAAGTTTTTAACCATGGTCACCTAACTAAATTCTAAACCAAGCAGGAAAGCACTGGGTAAATCCCACATCATGTTTTGGAAGAAGAAACCAAATAACCAAAGATACTCTCCCTCCCCTATTCAAATGAGTCATTGAAACACAAAATCACAAAATCAGAACTCTCATTATTAACCACCTTGGTTATGGACACTATTTATCAACAAAAAATTCTTGACAGTGATGAAACACCTTGAATGTTCCTAATGTGCCAGACTCTGACACAGTATATTTGGCAGTGCTAAAGTAAACAGACTCTATATGGGTGGTATGATTTTCTACAACAATGTCACCTACTCTTGTTCAGAAGAATTTCACACAGGATTCTGTGCTTGAAATTACAGCAGAACTTCAAGAACATCTACTTCATTGAATGTCTGAGCATTATCAACCACGAGCTGTAAAGACCTCCGCTGAATTTCACCCATGCATCTGGAAGGCAATATGACAGCTAGGAAAAAGTTGTTTATTTTGACAGCCATGAGAATACAGCACAATAAAGAGGATCCCTAGACTGGAAGAAAAAAAAAAAGAAATCAGTTTGACATACTATCTGTTGAGGCGAGCACGTTTCAAAAGAAAGGGAGAACAAAGGGATGGAGGCAACAGACTGCTCCAAATATCATGTACTCTTAAAGAATGGAACAGTAAAAGCCAGGAAATTAAAGTTAAGATACAAACATATTTAAGCTACTGATAAAAGGCCTGGGAAACTGCAATTTCAACAGAAGCATCTTAGATGGATGAAGAGGGGTGACAAAAGATCTGCCTATCAAATATGACCCAATGACTTACAGATGAGAAAAGCAAGAAAAATCACCTCTTGACTTTACCAGCCTCCTCCTCAGAAAAAGAATTTTGATAAAGCTTTTAAAACTTATCAGGACTTGTTTGGGAGAGCTCTGATGCAAAGAGCTGAAAACATATTTTGTTGTATTGTAAATAGAAGTACTGGAAATGGTCACGTGACCAGTTTCTCTGAGCCTGAATGAAACTAATCCTGTTAAAGCTCAGAAATATGCATGACTCAGTAGCCAAAGCCATGCGCGTTTCTACCCTTACAAAGTTTTTGCCACCTTTCATTGTCCAAAAGTGCTGTGTTGCTGATTTCTAAATGGCCCCTATTGCTTTAGTTTTCTTTCCAGAAACAAACTCAAAACATTTAATCCTATTTTTTTAAATAAAAAGGGACTTTTAGAAGCAATTTTTACATCTATCATGTCTACAGTTCCCATTGAGACAAAGCCTGAAGTAAACTCAGCAGAATATGTTATTACCATTGTTCAATTCTACTACTTCTAGTACTTTATTTTTTTTCCATTATCTACCTCACCGCTCTGCTTCATTCTTCCATCTTTGAAAGAGACTAGCAGCGCTCTGTAAATATTTACTACACTGTCCTAGTTGCACTGGAACAGCAGAAATAGTAACTTAATAAATAAATTAATTAATTGTACCATGTGCCTAGAAGAATGGTGGAATGATTTCATATCTCAGTCCACTGATGAATGCACTAGGCTTCAAGTATCAAGAGATAACAACCCCAATGTTGACTGCCTAATTTTTAGCTTCTCAGCTGTAAAAATGAAAACGATACACGGCCTTTCCAAACCACAGAAGAGTATAATCCATCAAATCCTAAAACCAAATACATATACAAATATTGACTGAACAAATTCTACTATTGCAAGAGATTGCCAAAATCCACAACAGAACTTTTCATCAGCTTTATAAAGCTCAGCTGGGACAGGACAGCACAGGACATCAGGCAGCTCCTGTAAGCTTTGAACATTGGAATTGATGAATGGAAGAAACTTGCAGGCTACTTCATATTGTGTAATTAATGCTTTCATCCATAAATCTATCATCTTTGAGAGCTTCACCCTCTGAAAGATAAACTACTGAACAAATAAACTGGACAACCCTCGAGATATTTTGTCCGAGTGCACACTCACACTTGATGCACACAAATGTCAGTAGTGTAGCAGTATCAACAGGGACACCACACACTCACCCTCTGCCTTCTTCAGAGGCAGATGCTTAACATAAAGCAGCAGGAAAGCTTCTAACCTTAATTTTCTTAGCACTGCAGATTATTAAATAATATGCTATGTTTACATCATAACAGAAAACCCTTGAAGTTACAAGTAAAGAGAGTGAAGAGGTTTATTTTGCCCATATACTTTATGGGTACAGCAAACAAAAGAGAATGTCTGGCCCTGTAAATAGTCTTAGAGCACAAGGAAGAAAAAGAGAATCCACTTTTCGTGATGAGAGAGAGCACAATCTGGAATACAAATGTGAAAAAGGCAGAAGACATTCTGAAATGGTATCTCCATTGACAAATTCAGAAAGAATTCAGCACTTCTTGAATTAGTATTATGTACTTATTTCATGCTCCTTAAACATCAACGAGCAGGAGTGTTCGTGGATTCTCAACACTCCAAAAGTCATCTCGGCCACCCCCCCTGCAGTAAGCAAGGACTTCATCAACTAGATCGGGTTGTTCAGAGCCTCATCAAGTCTGAAATCTAATTAATAACTCTATTTCACAAGCCAGGTTAACAACAAAAATTCTGAGTAGCATCAGATCTGAGAAATAACAACTTAGGAAGCAGGAAACCATAAAAACATTTCCTCCAAGTATGTATTTCCAATAAGCCATGCACCAGTTTTTTAGTAACTTAAACTCAAATGGGAAAATGGCAGGCAAGACAGTGGAAGTTGTTGCCAAAGTCATAATACTGTATCTATTGCTTATTTTAAAGCATGTTATCATCATCTTAAAGCAAGAATTCAGGCTTGCTCGATATGACTATTTTTGAAAGTTTGTTAGCTATTGCTCCTCTCTCTGCTGTCAGGTACAAGCTTGTCCGTCAGTCCATTGTACAGCAAACCACAGACATTAGGCTGCTTGATGTTTAATACCCAATTTTAAGGATCTGTGACTCTGTGCTTTTCCAGCCTCCCATAGTTTCTGCAAATTAGTTTGAGTATTGCAGAATAAATCTGATCAGTTGATTCAAAAATGTCAAACACGCCTAGAGTACCCTCTAACCTGGTCTCTCCTTGTTACAGCACAAGATCTTACTCCTTTCCCATTCATATTGGCTGCATTAGCCACAGGCTGCAGCTGAACTTTTCAGTCAAGAAACACACAAAGACTTTGGCTTTTTTCTTGACATCTCCTTGCAAGTTTCCCTCTTTGTAGTAAACTAAAAACCTCTTGGCTACCAAGACAAGACTTGTCTCTCCAGGGAAAGTTTTTCATAATTAGTATTGGAAATCTTCATGCCCTTGTATCTGTTACAGAACCAGTTACTTCATTTGGTGTAAATTTTATGGTACACACACAGCCAACACCTTCCTCTCCCATGACAATAGCTGTCTTTGTAAAATATTTACTGTCGAGTAAAGTTGCAATTTCTAATGGAAAAACAAGAAGCTGAGAGAGAAATAACTTTGGAAACCACCCTCCTGGCTTCTAGAAACTTTATTTAAAAAACCTAATCAATGCAAACAAAAAACCCTCCCAAGATTCACTATTTTCACAAGCACCAGGTACTACAAAGTAGCTGCCTTGCTTTGGAACAGAATGAGCCTAGAGTTATCTTTGGGTTTGTATTGAGCTAGTCTGTCTTGAAAGCTGTCAAATCAATCAAAAAAAAAAAAAGTTGTTATGCTAAGCTACAGATAAAGTGACATTTTAAATATTCTGTGTTGCTTGTCTGCTTATGTTAGCTTTATTATTTTCCTTTTTTAGCATTATGTAAAGATGAGATAGTAATGAACTGAAAAGGCAAAGAGGAACGCAGTTGATGGAAATTTCCATCCCTCTTTCAATTCCAAGAGACAATTAATTGACATAAGTCAATGTTCTTGATTTCATTTTCATAAAGACTAGTCACAAAGTCACAGTCACTCCTTATTCAAAGCAAAAGATAATAGCAATTGTCAAGCTGATCAAACATTAACATTAGTAGCTAGAGTAAACCTGAATTTCAGATTTACTGGAAGTGGTAATATGTTCCATCTATGCACCACAGACAAAGCAATAATACATGACAGTTTCTTGCCATTGCATATTATTTAGGACAGATATTTGCAAATATCATCATGTATATCCAACAAGTTGAGGTACAAGAATTGCATTTGTCTGATGAAAAATAGCATTGTGAAAAATTCCTAGAGATAGCTAGGGAATAGTCTAACGAGTAACAGCCCGAGACACACGTCAAAAGCACATTCACGCTAGAAAAGATATCAACTAGTTGAAGACAAAGCCCTTATCTTCCAAAACTGAACACCGAGAGAAAGGCTTGAATTAGATACAAAATATCTGAAACCTCACTAAAGCAACGGAACCATCTGTCTTCTTCCTACACTTATGACTCTCCCAAAGAAACCAGTAACAAGAACAGGTAAACTGAAAAATAAATAGCCTGCTGGGTTAACATAAAATTATCAAATGTTCCTCACTCGTTTCATTTAATACAAGAATTACTGTAACATTTGCAAACATTCAAGTAAAAAATGAAAACCAGAATTTACCTTTGAAGGTCTCAAGTTCCCTCCTGTTGGAGAAAAGCAGAATTTAAAAAAAGTATAAATATTAGAAATACTACATTGAGAACTACAGGAGCTATTTCACATGGTTTAAGACTCTTTAAAAAGCAAAATGCCAAATAATTTGATTATCTTTGTGTATAAAGGCAGTATTACTACATGAGTTTATCTAAAGCAGATACTATCAGCCCCATTTAGAGATCAGGTTACCACCTATTCAGAAACATGTAGTTATACAAATAATGCACATTTCTACTGAGCCACATCATTTCTGGATACAGTATCACAAAAATAACCAAGACTTCCTAAGGCTTCAGGTACTAAACCAGCCATTGCTTAGCAGAGCTTTGACAATTTATAGCACAGTGAATAACAATTAGTGCTGCATTTTCATCAGTGCTATTCAAAACCCTTTTGTGGATCCACAAAAGGATTTTGATGGAGTGAAGGAGAAAAAAAAAAGACAATAGTGAAGGAAAACAAAATTACAGTAACACTCAGTTACACCACACTTTAAAGGCAACAGAGACAGAGAGTGACATTCCTCAGAAGACAGGATTTTTGAGTACAGAAAGTGACTGGTAACACACAACACTTACGGACCAGAAAGTCGACAGCAAGAGTATCTTTTTTCCTTCGTACCTGGCCACCTTCAGCATTTAGTAGCTATGCAATTGTGAATGCAAAGGCTATAAAACTTAGGGAAATATTTTCTCTGTTTTCAAGAAATTGCAAAATGCCCAGTTTGCCATTGCTGCAAAAGAGTGATTTATCTGGAAATTAAAGGCTAAAGAAGAATCAAAGTTATAGCTTAGATGAGGAAAAATTATGGCCTTTTCCTTATAAAATATTCATTTATAACAAACATCTTTTCAGTCTGTGCCTTGCACAAAAGAGTTAGATTCTGGATTTTGAAAGCAAAAGTGATTTTAAGAAAAATAAATAACTAAACCCCCCCCAACTGAACTAATTGAACTAACACATGTCCAGATAAATGACTCTATTTGCTATACCTAAAGCATGCTTCAGTCATTACCGAGTCACCTCCCATACACATAACTCCTCCTCCTCCCTAACAGATGATGTAATTCAGCATTTATGCTTGCATCAAGAACAAACAAAACTGTTTCAAACCTGAAAATTTATTTTCTAAGCAGGACAAAGTGGTCTAAAAGAAGCAAGATAATACATTTACCTCCACATGAACATCTCACTTTTGTCACCAAGTGTCCCGTACAAGCTTTTGAAAGACTGGGTGCGTTACCAGGAAATAAGCTATAGTGGGATTTGCAGTAGAGAAGCCTATTAGTTGTCATTTCCTCTGAGTATCTGTTTCCCTTTTCTGCTTCCCCTCCATACCTTTCCCAAACCAGTTTTACAATTTTTTTTTTTTAACCAGAGGGAAAAAGCAACTTCCCAACACCTATGATTTGCGGGTTCATACCTTAATACATTTTTCCTACCCTACATGCTCCAGATATCATTACAAAATCCTTAAACACTCTCACAAGTTGCACTCTTTCAATACTGGCATAGTCATTGAGAAAACAACAATCACAGGAAATGCTTGTTTTCCAGAGATGGAAACAAAAACACACTGAGGAAACATCTTGTGAAAGTAAGAGGAAAAAAACCCATACCACTACTGCACTACTTGTGCCAAAACTCAGGAGGTGTTATGCCACTTATCTCCAAAGGAAAGATGAAACAATGACTGCCATTGTGCTCAGATGAGCAAACAAGATGGTGATCCAACAACCAACAGCCAGTGACATTCACTGCTTTTGTCTGAAAACCCCAGAATTTTCCTTTTCAAAATCCATCACTATTTTTAGGGTTGATGCAATAAGATGTTGTCATTATATCCACATGTGTAATTGCCTTTCATTAAGAAAGGTGGAAATGAATGACAACATGGTTTTTGTAAAACACATACCTCTGAAAAAAATTAAATCTCAACAATTAGCCTACGGTAGGAAAACAGATTTGGAATCTAAGGATCTGCATTTCTTATTGTCCTCATACCAATTCAGATCCAAAGACTGATGACTCTTAATATTTTAGACAACATGAACGAATCAATCACATCCTGCATTTTCTCACAGGACTCTTAATAAAATACACATTTAGAAACACATATTTAAAAGCACGCTTATTGAAAATGAAATCAAAACAATGTTAATGCAAGAAATGCCACTGAGAACTTCTCTGAAACTTCTTATCAAAGGAGACCCGAGCCCCAGGAATAGAGGGAACAGATATATATAGACATTGAAAAAATAGAATACTCCACTTTAGTCTAAAATATACCTTTTGTACAATTATTGGCAAGAAATACAATGAATTCTGAAGCGAATTAAACTGTAGTGCCTGGAAGCTCTGTTGAGACAGGATCTGTCTCTTGAATGATTATTTTTAAGTGACCTGGAATGTTCTGATGCTCACGTTGTCAGTCGTCTCAACTTCTTCATTTACAGAAAAGTTAAACTTTGGGGTTTGTGGTGAGAAAATATTATTTTGGAGACAAGAGGTGAAAAACTGTCTACAATATATAACTAGTCCCACAAGAGTAACTGCCATGACCAGAACTTATGTGGATAGTTTGAAGGCAACTAAATATTTCCCAATTACCTTCCCATTCCCCCCTCAGGCTTTTCATTCCACTGTTGGATTAACCCTACTTTAGTCACTGGGCAGAAGAGATGGACACAGGAAGAAGATTAATGTTTATCACTGAGAAAGAAAAGTAAATCCAGAAAGAGGAACATGGGAGGAGAAGGAATCAAAACCATCCTGCTTTAAGTTACTGAAATCAATGGGAATTCAGTTTGTTCAACAGAAGACAAAATTCTCAAGTTCTACTGTTATCTTGCAAAGGGCTGTAACACTAAGATCAATTTTCCAAATGTAACAAGAAGCTGGGAATTCATTTAAATACCTAAAGACCACAGAAACACCACATTCTTTACAGTGATGCCAGAAGCCAAAACTGACAGCTCCCTATTTTAACTTCAAGGAAAAAATGTAGGCAGATGAGTAAGTAACAAAGTCATAAACGAATGTCAGGAATGATTTTATAATACTAGCTCTGAAAGTAACAACCAATAAATTCAAACTACTAGACCCAAGCATAAACAAAAGACAATCTCAAGACAGCAGCATATGGATGGTAAAAATTGAGGACTAAATTTGAAAGATTTTACAATTAAATGTCTCTATAAATGTTGAGCTGTAAATACTTTTTACAAACTAAAATTAACATCGGAAGGAAGCATAGCTGCTTATGTGCCATATAAAAATACTTCTGGCACCTAGCAAGATCCAAATCAAAAGCTGGGAAACACTGCATTTCTCCTGTTACATCTGGTACAGTTACATTTTCAAAATGAAAAAAAAAAAGTTTCCTTCCATAGCCCAATTTAAGCTCTAGTAAGCTAAAAAACCATGAGAGGGACTTTCCTCTGGATGTCATCAAAAGTAAAAGCCAAAAAACCTGAGAATGTGTTTCACTTGCATGGTGCACAGAAATAATTCAAATATTTTTTGTGTACTTAGGATTTAGCACTTATGACAATGACACAAAAATGCTTCCCCTCCCCCCGATTGCTTGAGCACCCTTTAGGCCAAATACTACTTTGAAAAACCTTTAAGACTGAAGTAACAAAAAGCATTCAAGTAACAAAAAACCCCACCCCAAAACAAACAAAAACCCCATCCCAAAACAAACAAAAAATCCCAAATAAACAAATAAAAATCAATAAAAATTTATACTACTGCTGTAGTGCAGCAGGCAAAGTTTTCTATTTATGTGAAGAAACACCAAGACAGGTCAGGATTCTTCACAATCAGAAGTGAAATTTTACCCAGTAAAAGAGCAGTGCAAGGAACTAAGGAATTAAAATGTCACAATGAGGATTTTTTTGCTTTCATACTGAAATGCAGCTACAAGGGAGCTGAAGTCTTTCTATGTCTTCCAGCAAAACTTCTACATCACCTTCATTCCAGAAGATGGAACAGAAATTGCAAACATTAACTAATCAACTAAGTAATCAAACTAATAACTAAGTAATCAAACTAATAAGTACAACTAAAACCAAACACTATCCTAATATACTCACCAGTTTCAGGGTACAGTAAAAGTATTTCTCTTTGGATGTTTCAAAAAAAGGAAACAAATATTTAAATGATAAAGACCATTGGGATGCAACTTTTAGGTGCTGTTGTTCCAAAGAATAGTAAGGATGAGGGAGGAGGCATTAAAACCAGAAGTAGAAGTGTTTTGTCCTCTGCTAAGAGACTGATACAGGCCATTTAGCATTGGAACCATTCCAGACTGGAATCTGAAATGCAGAATAAATTCTTAGCTCCCTCTAAAAGCTTATACCTTCACATGTAAGACTTTGCACAGGATCCAGTTTTTTACAGTTTTGCTTTCATCCTGTTGCTTTCCAAAAAAAAAAAGAAAAAAAAAAAAAAAAGGAAAAAAAAAAAGAAAAAAAAAAAAGGACATTTTTTAACCTTACTTTTTTTAAAAACTTATCTCAGTATGCAATGGCATCTCTGGATCACTAAAATGTACCCTTATCAGCACACTTTATTTATTTTTATCACATAACCAGAAATTTCGGAATCAAAGTTTAAAGCTGAAATTTGAGAGAATGAACGTAAGAGAAGCTTACAAACAATGACAAGCTACCAAGAAAGCTGAGAAACTACAAAGAAATTTAAGAGAAGCTGAAGTTTAAAAGAAGTTAAAAACAACTCCACTATCAAAGGCCACCTCCACCATCAACTCCACCATCTTTAGTCTTTCCTAGAAAGAAAAAGGGTTCTTGCAAAACTCTTTCTGGTAAACAGCCACACAATAAAATCCAGACCTTTTGGTTTTAATTTGGCCATCAATTTCTTCAGAAGAGTTCTAAACATTTTTCAAAATTCAGTATTCAAAAAACTGGCCAAACTTTACTGACTAAATGGTATACAATAAGCCTCAAGTCCACAAAACCAAAGAAGTATAAAAAGCCTGTAAGTCCACATGCACTCTTTACTGAAAATGCAATTGTGAGAGACAGGAATTTCAACCTGTAGCACTTCAGGCATGCTCAACACATCCCTTTGACACAGAAGTGTAAAATCTCCCTCACAGAGGTGTTGCCAGTAAATGCATTTAACACATTTCTTGGAATAATTTTTAAATAAATTGCTTTTGAATGAAAGTAAAAAGGAATTATTAAAGACCTCAGGAAAATAATTCATAGTGAAGAAAGAATTTATCAGAAGGCACAGTACCTTGCTCAAATGCAGAGAATGGTTTTTAGTGTGGTAACAACAAACACCTAAGCCCTGTTCTCCTGCCACAAGCCACAGTGAGTGAGTGACTTTGATGAATAATGCAGTTTGGAAGTGAGAGAGTACAAAATGATGATTAAGCCAGTCCTAAACCACTCTCTTCTATAATTAGTACAATAATGGACTGACAGGATTTGCAGATTATGCTCAGTAACCAGCAGTACATAAAGGTAGAGAAAAGTTATTCAGGATTGACATAATGTTTAACATTTTCTAGAAAAAAAATTAGCAAATGGTGCTGCAAGATGCAGAGGATCCAACACAAATGTTCAGTCTTTAATCACAGGTCACAAAAGCCAACAAAGAAAAGAAATCTTTATATGCCTATTCAAAAGAAAACAAAACTATCAGGAGAAGGAACACGACAAATCTCTTTCTAACAATGTCACTGCATCTCTGCATCAAGCAAAGACCAACACAAAGGGAGGGCAAAATTAAATCAACTTAAAAGTGACAGAAATTATACTGCACATTCACACTTTGCAAGTAACATAAAAACTGCCAGAAACCCTACAATCTTTTGATCCGCTAGGTATTCAGTCCTGCCCAATGTTTGCATACACTTCAAACACTGGCGGGAGTAAAATTCACTGATAATGAAGCTCCTTCAGGTTTGAGGCATGCAAAATACTGTACTGCAAGTGTTCTTGGAAACAAAATAAAGTTCAGAGCCCTAAAAATGCACAAAAGGAACCAGAAGCACAATTACCAAGAGAAGTGTTCCAAAGCAAGGTTTTTGCAATCAGAAAAAGTACGTCCTCAGTAGGAAGATGAAGGGAAGGGAAGAAGAATTGTACTTGGTTGAGGAGAGGAAACAAAATACGATTTGATACTAACATACATGTAAAAAAGTGCAGCAGAGAAAACAAGGGTGGAATGTAGACTTCATACAAATAAAGGGGTTTACAAAAACAAAAAGAAATTTTAAAAATCCAGACAAGCACACAGAAAAACAAATCAATCCACCCAAACTCCAGCCTTTAAAATACATTATGGAAAACACTTTAACCTGATGACCCTTACTTTGAAGCTAGTACTTGACACAATGACAAAAGAGAAAAAAATTGATCTGTTTGAAGAGAAATAAAGTTGCTCTGTTTAATAAGGGAGACCTATTTCTGAAAATTGGTTCCCATAGTTACCATAAGCTGCATTTCAAAGGTTTAATGTTGACCTAAAGCACTTTCTTCTAAATCTTTCACATAGGAAGATTTTTCAAAAGACTTTAAATATCTGAGCTTCTAGCCTAAGCTCTACAGTGACTTTATAATCAAATTACTTTTTGTTACATGCCTAAAATAACCACAGTTTCTAGAGTTCACATTCATCTCTCCTTTCAACCCTCTATTGTCAAAACACAGGCCAAACTTTTTTTTTCTTAATGTAAAACCACTCACTCCATGAAAACAGTTCTTGTGCTAAAGAAAGAGCATTAATTCCTGAGCCCCCACTTGGTTCTTTCAGTGGCTGGTATTGCAGTAAAACCCCCAAACACTAAAGAGAAGACAGGACAGGAGTTCCAAACATACACAACAAATCACACACACGTATTAAGTTAGCTGGCTGCTCATTCTTCAAGTAACTACATTGGCAAATGTTCTTTAGTAATGAGCTAGCAGTTAATTTCTTAGCTAAATAAATACAATGATAATGATCACCCAGAAATTACCTGCGTTTTTTCCTGTTTTGTCTAGATCGGACCAAATGTAATCAGCTTATAATTACATTAAGTAGTTTGCTTAGCATTCTATTTATAAAACTGATTAGATGCTCCTAAGCTGAGGAGGCAACAGTTTAACACTTTATTTTGATGTTGAAAGCAGAGGTTAGGGGAGGGGAGGAGAGAGCAGGGACAGCAGAGAGAACAAACAAAACTCATAAAGCTTCAGAAACATTACTGTGTTTTAGGGGGCACAAATCTGTTGCTTTATGCACATTTCAAATGTTTGTGTCATTTGGTTAAATAGCACATACTCAGAATTCTGAAATGATAATACTAAATAGTGCTTATTAATAGCCTTTACTCAAGCCTTTGTAGAGAATAGTAAGCACAACTTCATCTTAACAACAACGTACGATAATTTTCCAAACACACACCCTCTTTGCTCATCACCAAGAGTTAGACCAACATTCTGTGGATCTATTACAAATTTGCAACTTCCAGACAAAAATCAGTTCCTTTAATAGAGAAAATAAGAGGGATTATATCATATAGGGGGGGAAAGAAGAATCACAAAAGGCTAATTTATATTTATAGCAATTGTTTCATTTACCTTTTTGTCTTCTTGTAGTTTTCCAGCTGTAATGTCTGCATGCATTTGTATCTTTCCAACTCACACTGCTCACATAGGTCCTCGAGACACAATAGATGATTCTCCATTTCCTCAAAGTTTGCTTCGAGCTGGCCTGTAAGAAACACTTACATGAATATTAAATTGTATCAGTAGATGGATAATCACCTGATGAGAAACAGGTATTCATAAAGGTACATCGTTAACATGGTAATAATTATGCATATGGCTCAGAAAGATAAATCTTAGTCCAAAGCTCTGAGAAATCTGATCTTATCTCGTAGCTCACTCTGTTTTGAGTAGAAAATTGAACTAGAGAACTCCTGAGGTCCTTTCTGATCTGAATTAGATCACGTGAAGCTAGTATGAAAGGATCACCCTCCCTGGGGGTGATTAATGCTAAACGACATGTCCCTCCTCAGGATCCCAAAGTGGAAAAACTGTTTTCCCAAACTCTAACCAGCCAGTCACTCTGGGATGGAGCTGTGTGAATCCAGAGCTATTATTTACCCTTTTGCCAAGCCTTCTCCTACATCAACAGGAAGGTAAATTGCAAGAAAAAAAGGACAAAGCACATTTTTACAAACAAAATTGCAACCAAAGAATAGAAGGGAGTCTGCAGTTCAAAGACAGATGCACTAGACTGTTGCAGTGTATGAACTCGATTGCTGATGCAAGGAACTGAGCAGATGATGGAATGAAATAGCAGAAAACCTAAAGCAACTCTCTGTTTTGGGAAATGTCTCTATCTTTGCCTGTAACAGACAGAAGCAATCTTCATAAATCATGACAATAACTATTAAGTTCAAGAAATATTTGTATGCCAGCTCCAATTATTTATTAAGATTATTAACATTATAACAAGGAAGATACGGCTTCACAACAGTCAGAAAGGGAAACATGAATCATACAATCAACAAAGATTTCCTCACATTATTGATCTGTATAGAGATCATGTGGGGGGTGGGGGGAGGCAGGGAAGGCAGTTGACAATGTGGAAACAAGTCTGAGAAAAAAAACGTTTTAATATCTACAGATTGTGATGTGGAACACACATTGTTTACCACATACTAGACTCCCCCTCACAAAGTCCTGATGTATTCAAAGGGCAGTATCATGGCTGCAATACAACTGGCAGTCCCGTTTTGCTTAAGGAATGGACTTTTCTGAGTGCATTGAAATCCAAATGTCTGCATTATGCTAACTTGCTTTTCAGAATGATTGCTCACTTCTCAATTTGCAAAATTCACCAACACAGCAGGGCTCCAGATAATTTAGTAAGGTACTTATCAACCACTGTTTTTTCCACTTAAAAAACCCACCTCCTGCTTTGCTCTACTTGCTGTTGAAATAATATTACAACACAACAACAAAGAACAGGAAAATAAAGAGGATGAAGAAAAGTGAATTCTAGAGGGCAACCAATTCCTAGCACTAGCATTTGAGCAGCCTCTAGTGGGAACAGCAGAAAACACCATGCTCCTGGAGAACAGGAATGAACACTCAAGATGTCTCCAGAAGACAACAATCCAACTTTACTGCTACAGAGGTTTCAGAATCTTTCTTTCCGAAGTGAAAGAAAAATCAGTTGCTTTTCACACACACACAATAAATTGAAGACTGGCTCTATAACAATAGCACCAGTTACAGTTGTGAATTAACACCTCTCCTACCCAAATGAGAATCTGTGCACTGTGTGTTGATTAAAACCAAGTTCCAAACAAAGCTAGATATTTAATCCGTCTGAAAGTTAAGCCATAATGCTTTGAAAAGCTCTCGTCTATATTCACTGATAAATAAGCTTATACTTTTTCAAAGGTATTTAGCAAAAATATGAAATCTAGAAATTTCTTTCCAGTTTATAGCTCACTGTGGCACGTAGAATAAACCTGCCCCAGAAAGCCAGCTAACGTTCTAAAGAATACTTGACAGACTACTACTTTTCCAGCTCTTCAAGAAATCCTACAACCAAGTGGACAGGCAACAGTCACCATCTCCATTCTGAAGCAGCATTGCAATGATTAATCCCACAAACAATCCCGAAACAAATTGATACATTGTTTTTTATTTATTTTTTTTTTCCTTTTATGCCAAATATTTGTGCTTCTCTGGATAACTTGGACTGAATTTGGGGAAGTTAGAAAATAGCAACTTTCACACTTGATACACAACCTACAAATAAAGCATGTCCTTCTGCTCAAGACAGAAACAAGGGTACGTCCCCTCAGCTGTGCAAAGTTTCTGTTTCCCTAATAGATTTACATACTCATCTTACCCATACTAGGAAATAAATATTTATTAAAGATTAGGAAGCAAGGACTTTTATCTCTGTGAATAAAACCCTTATTTTCTTCCACCCTGATTTCTTCCCAGTATTACCAATCTAAATATTTTCACCCTACATTGGATCTGTCACCTACATTCATGACCAGCCTTTCATAAACCAGTATCAAGTTGATGGTTAACATTAGATCTTTAAATTAAAAAAAAAAAAAAAAAAGCAGTGAGCTTTGGATTTGAATCAAAGTTTGTGTGCACTGATTTGCTGAAATCAAAACAGATATTTGAGCAAAATGCCTCTGCTCAAACACAAAGCATATTTCATATTAAGACAAGCATGTCAGATATTGACAAGCAAATATTTTCTGTGGCATCTCAGATAAAAATTGGCTTAAGTGTTGATCCACATTCTGGACTTTGAAAGGGCAGTAACTGTCCTTTTCTACAAGACAGTAATTTTTTCATCAAGATTTTCAACAGCAGCTACAAGACACTGCATAATAAAAAAAAATGGTCAAATGAAGACAGACTATTCACTTGAAGTGAGGGGTGACTGATAACATCAGTACCTAAGTTAAAGGACTTTAGCAAATAAAGTGCTAATAAAAATGAAACTTGTAATACACAGCAGAAGCTGAAGAACCCGTACCTGTCTCATACCAATTTTAAACAGGTGACTAAAAAGGCTCATTTTCCATTATATGAAATTTATCAAAAGCAGACAGGATTTCCTATCTACTTTCAAAATAAAAGCTGTAATATATTTATTAGAAATCTATCAATGTATTTATTGAACATATTGATGTATGTATTAGAAGCGTATCATTTGTACAACACAGAACTATTGTGAAATGTTGAAGATTAGCCAAATTTCATCTTGGATGCACAACCCAAGACACAGAAGTTTATGATTCTTTTTTTTTTTTTAAGAATATTTCACTCATATTTAAAATTCACAGCCACAGTATAAATAGTTTCTTGGAAAAGTGAACACAGTTTATATTTATAAAAGGCAGATAGATCAGAGCTATAAAAACTAAAAACAGTAAGCAGAATATCACAGCAAATTTCTAGTAAATCACTTCCTGAAGTATAGATATTGAATTTGATACAAATTATACCTTTCTCTTCAAATAGACTGTATAAAACTTATCAAAACAAAACAAAACAAAACAAAACAAACCCAAACCCAAACCAAAACCAAAAAACTCAAAGTGGTTAAGAGGTATTAATAAAAACCTCTAGGTGAATTAACTGAAATCTGACACACCAAGTGAGATTAGAAGATTTGGTCTGCATCTCACAACCTTAGCAGATGATTTCAAAATGCATTAACTTTCCTGACCAGACTGGTTAAGGCTTCCTTAAATCCTGCTTGTGCTGTATCAAAAATATTCTAGAGACAGGAAGTCTTCTCCAAGTAATTCTACAATCAGGGTGAGATTAATTCTGGTTCATAAAACTGTAGTATTAGGAATGGGAAGGTAACCCCAATTCATAAGAATTTATAGCATTTGCAGTTATGAACTATAAAGATAATTCCAGAAGGTTTTATTATATTTAATATCTTTGGGGTACTGGTGGACTGCATCATTTTGTGCATGATGATATTAAAATCAGTATTTAAATAAATCATTATTTGAATTGATATTTCCCTAGAAAATAATTGAGTTTTTCAAAAAAGCTTACATTAAATGGTTATCACACATGATAAAGCCTTACTAAATGAGGTAGTATAAGAAAACTGTAATAAAAAAAAAGAAATCTATTTCTTGGTTCAGAAAGAAATAGCAAAGTTATTACCAGTCTACCTAGGAACAACAAAAGCCAATTTGTGCATATCCACTGATCATAGAAGAATTAGCACAGAATACAGAAAAGAACACCCTTTCCTTCACATCAGATGCCAGCACACAAATCCAGCTCACCCCACAAAAAACAACAGATGCAATTACCTGAAGAATTTCTGCACACTTCCCAGCTGGTGTAGGAACAGTGCAGGCAGAGTCCCTGGGAAACCTAGGTACTAAAATCCATGCACAGGCAGGAGTTTTTCAAAGCTTTGATGCAACTTGGACAGATTTTCATGAAGGCAGAAAGAGACCAGAAAGGTTTGGTACTTGTCAAACACTGCATCCCTGCTTCAAAGCTCAGCAACATGAGAATTTTTCAGAGACCAAGAGGCCAGAACATTTTTTCCTTAATTTTATTTTCAACAGGGAATCAACTGTTTTGTATGAGGGGCTTCCAGAAGCAGTACACAGTACATTCATCATTTCATCTTTTAAATTAAATTGACAGGTTAACCTTTGGTAAAGTTGTAAAAATTGGAACCCATGTAACATACATGAGGTACTTGATAACCTTAATATAAAGTGTTGCTAGATTCAGCCAGGAGGGTAGCTCTTCAGAACAGCTTAACCTTGTGCACTATGGAATCAACCAAGCTTTGGAACCAACAGTTCCTCTCAGCAAAAAGTTTCTGCCATGAAAGTGTCCTGAGCCGGGAAAATTTCTTGCTTCTCCCTTCCCAACCACATGATGATTTAAAATAAATTATTACATAAAATTATACAAAGTCAAAGAGAAGCAACTACATACATGGGTGTTCACACTGCTTACACATCTCTAAGAATGTAAAAAGACTTGAAGAATAATAATTTTCAACTGTTCACACCAAGCTACACAGTTGACAATCAATTTTTCTTTCCAAATCATTACAATTTTTCTCTTTATAAGATCAGTTTAAGAACTACTGTTTTATAATAGAAAGGATGTGTTTGGGAAGAAAAAATTTACAATTACAAAGTTCACAACAGCTGAACTTCAGGCTCAATCCTCTGTACTGACTTGAATGCTCCTTATGACTGTAAAACCTTACCTAGGCTTGCTGTGAGGCATTCCAGATCTGCTAAAAACCCAGGTATTTGTTGAAGCTGATCCTGGAGTTCCACCAGACTGTTCCTTTTCTTCTCCCAATGTGCAGAAAGCATCACAACTTCACTATCCACCAGCTGAAACAAAAAGGTTCTTTACTTGTAAATTTATAAACCTACTTGCAAGCATATTGACTAATTTTTAGAATCCACACATCCACAAGTTCAGCACAGCAACCTTACAGCATCACCACTTGTGTACTTCTCAAGTAAATATACAAGACAGTCAAGAAAGCCCCTGTAGTATGAAATACTTAAAATAAAATGAATTGATCAAAACAAGACAAAAAGTTGGTTCTCAATATACTCATCAATGTAGGAAATATTTTATGGATACACTGCTTAAAGCTTGATTTATATGAGGAAAAGCTGTGAGAAATAAAAGGAACTGGACATTCTGATCCATTCCAATAGCTGCCTGTCAAACCTCATCTTAAAAGCACAGTAAAGACCAGTACAATTTGGCATTTTTCCCAAGCAGCAATACAGAGCATTACTTTTTCATTATACTGGTTGTACTGGATCCAGCTGGGATTAAGTTAATTTTCTTCACAGCAGCCTGTGGGAAAATAACTTAAGATTGGTGAGGAGTATTGTAAACACACTCTGGCACACTCTGTAAACACAAACTGGCAGCTGAGGTGTCCAAAAGCACGTGTATCATACTAATTGTTTCATTTTGCATGCTTGATAAGTAGAAAGTCTGTGTTTAGGTAACAGGCCTGTGATGGACTCAGAGGCACCTAACTGAATATGCCTGAGATTCCTGCCCTGCTGTTGGAAAGAAAAGCACAGTGGAAAACTATGCCTGGAAGCAAAAAGTCCTTATTCAGGTGAAAGCAGCAGGTTGAAAAGCTTTTTCACTCTCTAGCAAGGACCCAGCTCAGTGATGCCCGTGTCCCCACTTGTGTGCCTCTGCCCTGGTGCTGCTGCAGTGATCTCGTGGATCACAAGGTAACAAGAATAGATTTATTCTTTGCATTTCATCCATGGTTTTGTGATTGTTCCTTCAGCCTGCCTGTGTTGGCTCTCACACAGCCCATAGGGTGCTGTATCTTGGATTTCTGACCAAACCAGTGTTGACAACATAGCAATGTTTTGGATATTGCTGAACTATGTTTGTACAGCCTCAAGGCTTTCTCTCTTCCCTACTAATCCTTGCTCTCCTGCAGCAACTAGGCTGGGGATGGGGAAGAAGTTGGGAGGGGACAAAGTCAGAACAGTACCCATCAGCCAAAGGGGTATTTCATACCATTTAACACCATGCTTAACAATAAAAACTAAGGGTTTGGTCTTCCAAGGTAGCTACTGCTCTGAGATTGACTGGACGTTTGTCCGCTTGTTGGAGGTTATGAGTTACTGCTTTTGCATCACTTGTTTTTTCTCTGTCTTTATCTTGAATCATGAGTTTTCTTTTTCTTGTTCTTCCTGTTCTCTCATCTGTCCCACTGGTGAGGGAGTGAACAAGGCTGTGTGGGTGCTTACTCACAGTGGCCAGAGTCAACCCAATATGCTGGTACTAAACATTTTAGCTTAAAATTATTTACATATTTTAAGATACTTCAAGTGTGGCATTGTTATTTTTTTCTTACCTCTCCAGCTTTTGCACAATCTTTGGCTCCTTTGTGAAGGGCAGCCCAAGCATCTTCATATCTGAAGAGAAGAAAGAGAAATGATTCCTCTTACTGTGTTCTCCTTTCAAAGGAAAAGGATTTCATGGATGCCACTGTGCTTATATTTACAGGAACTACCACAACTAACAGTTTCTAAAGCTATACCATTCTTTCTGGTATTTACTGTTCTGCCAAAACAAATATATAGTAGGAAATAATTTTCCAAAGAAAAAGTGTTTCATGTTTTTTAACTTTAAAGCTTACATTAAGAGCTAAATGGACTCAGCAATATTTATTAGGCTACACATAAAAGCCTTTAGCACTACCCAATTAAGAAGATTGCAATCACCCCTCCTCCCCCCCTGCCAAGAATAGATTTTCTTTTTTTTTTTTTTTAGAAATACAAAGGGAATTTATGATGCAGATAGCTTTTGTTACTCAGAAAAAAAAGTTATTAAATACATAGAGAATACACTCTCTTTTCATGGCAATGACAACCATACTGTCTCTATTATAACAGAATGAAATCATGTCACATATTTAAAAGTTATAAAACATCAAATTAAAACCACAGGCTGGGCCTCAGTGCTGGTCTCCTTCATCCCTGTGCATGAGACCATGAACTAAACTCTCTTAAATCTTGTTTTCATCCAAAACTTCTGTTTCATTAACATGTCAATACATAAGGATTGGGCAAGCTTTAAACATATTTATCATTTGAGAACCACCCCCACTCTACTGTCTGCACTACATCCAAAAAGCTATTAGTAAAACTTTGATTTTCTGCTTCTTTTTTTTTTTAACATAATAAAGTTCTTTCTGAAATTATGGAAAGCAGACACTAACAGAGAAATAAAAGGTCATACCTGCTCAGTAATTCCAGTCCAGCAGAAAACTCTGGCAAAGACTGGACAGTCCTATAAAACAAATTGTAAATATATAAACATTAATTAATAGAAGGCTGTTATAAAAAAATGTGTGCACATACATCTGTGTTTGACAGATATGCTGAGCACAGAACCATTCCCTATTGTTCACTTTCACAAACATTTTGTCAATTCTGGTTTAGAATGTATTACACAGTGGATCTTGAATGAATATTCCAAAGCCAGGGTTGGTTTTTTTTCCCCTTGTTATTTTATGGTAGTCTCTTTTGGACACTGTACATTGAAACCAAATGTTATGAGATAGTTTCTTAGCACAGCTAACATGCAGAATGTACACTATTATAACATTAAAATAGTGGACAGAAACATTCTGAAAATAAGACTAATAGAAAAATTCTCAATGTCCCTCAATAAAGATACTGTGCTTAATATATTCTACATTAAAACAAACACACTGACAGCTTAATGCTCTAATGATCTCTTAGTGGATGCATACATTTTCATTAGTTGAACAGCTTGAAATATAAAGGCAATTTAGCTGAATTAAAGAAAAGTAACAATGCAGCACTTGCAAGGATGCATTACATGAAGAGCTAGATGTAATCTGAGGACATCTCTTGAAAGATTCCTGGAATAGACTATTCTGTACCATTATCCAAACAATTTGAATGGGGAAAAAAAAAACCAAACCCACAGAAATTCCATAAATGAAACCATTTTTTCTTAAACAGAAGGGAAAGTGATAGAATCAGTGAGGTGGGAAGGGACGTCAGGCAGCCTCTAGTGAAACCTCCTGTCGATCTTTCAACAGACCTGGTCAGACCAGATTGCTCAGGGCTTTGTCCAGTTGCAACTTTAAAACCACCAAGGACAGAAACTTCACAGGCTCTGTGAACCTGTTCCACTGCTTCACTATCCTCATGAGAAGAAGCTTTTCCTTTTAGCTTTTTTCTCTCAGAACATCTTTTCAACTTACACCTATCAACTTCTTTGCTCCCACCACATACCAATCTTCGTGACAGCCTCTTCACAGCTAATGACAAGCTGATGTTAGGTCTTCCCAAAGTCATTGATTCTTCAGGCTGAACAAGCTCCAGTCTCAGCCTTTCCTCATACACAGAGAGTTCCATCCCAACCATCCTGGCTGCCTTCCACCAAACTTGCTCCATGTTTTCAATGCCTTTCCCACATTAGGGGGCCAAACTTGACTCGGCAGCTAGCTGTGGTCTCAGGAGTAAGATAAGTAAGGTAAGTACAAGGGATCATCACCTCCCTCAGTCCTACTGCCTGTGAGCATGCTCATACACCTCAGAAAGCTGCTGGCCTTCCTTGCTGCCAGGCATGTTGCTGGCTCACATCCAGCTTGCCTTTTGCACGACCCCCAGGGTCTTTTCAGTAAAGCTGCTTCCCAGCTGGTCAGCCAGCCCCAGGAGATACTTTCTTCCTTAGGAAAGCCTTTGGATTTGTACCTCTGGAATTTCACTAAGTACCTCTTGGCCCAGGTGGCCCTATGAGCTTTTATGGGTTGAGTTCCCCAAATAGATCTTCATCTGCTATTGGCCAGTCTCTTCCTTGAGCCTTTTCACTAAGTACAAGGACTGGGAGATCTTGCCTGTGGGGACTGAAGCAATGAAAGCACTGAGTACCTGAGCAACATCTACAGTTGCTTTCACTAAATCATCCGTCCCATCCAACAACCTCATGCTTTCTTTGTTTGGCTTTTTACTACCAGTGTGGGGCTAGAAGCTCTTCTTGTCCTTGACGTCTCCTGTAAATGTGAATTCTATGTGAGCTTTGGCTTTCCTAAGGCTATTCCTGCATGCCAAAGAAGTTATAAAGAGGGTAGCAAGAAGTTATCCCTGACACCCTCCAGAACTCTTCTTGACTGCATCCCCCTGTGTTGTCCTTCCAGCATACATCAAGGAAGCTAAAGACCCCCATAAGAAAGGGTTTTAATGATACAGAGAACTCCACAAGTTGAGAGAAGACATCATTCACTCCCTGGTGAGATGGTCAGTCACAAAATCCCATCTCCATACCACTCTCTGCTCCTGACCCAGCAAGTCTCAGTCATCCTTACAATCAAGCTAAGTCATGCGTGCACCAGAACTTTATTAGCAAAGCAGAAGGCACCCTGGCATTCCCATTTGTGATGATTCAATGGGTTTGCTCAATACTTTTTTTGAAAGGTGATGGATATTTACAGTACACCAGATGAACCAAAATATTATGGATTAGAAACATACAGGGAAAGCAGTCGCCTAAAACAGTTTTATTCAAACCCTCACTCTTTCTTAGCTTAGCTTGTCTCTTGTCAGTACAACCAGTCTTCTGTTAAAAAAACCTTTATATCCAAGACATCAAGGTTGAGAACTTAACAGTTTATTTCAAATGTCTTTTTTGTTCAGTGCTTGTTTTAAAACTAATTTGTGCCTACACATTATGTTTTAGTAAGAACATGCTTTATACTAAAGCAGATATGAGCTTATTTGAAGAAGCAGTGTTCAGAGATGTCGTTTACAGATGTTAAGCAGTGTTTCCCTACAGTTTACAAAGGTTGAGAGAATGACTAATACACTAAAATACAGGGGATAAAAAAACACCCCCACAATTCTTAAACCTTCTTGAAATAGATAATTGGAGTACTCCATTATACATATATTTTCCACAAGAAAAAGGCTCATATTTCTCTTCTTACACTAAAAAAATTGATTTACAATTTTAGTACATAAGATTTACAGAGACTATAAACAATTACAGTGCAACCTGAATCTTGTATAAAGTATTACAATAACATTGAATATTCATATAATTTAAAGTCATTTATAAATTAACTGATGGCCAGAATCAGAAATTATTTAGGCCCATCAATGAAAATTCTGTTAAGCAAAGTATTTCCTCAATATTAGGGTTCAGCTTTTGTGTTATCAACAGAATGTTCTGTAAAATTATATGCAAATGTTGTTGTAACTGGCTCATGTGTGTGAGCACATTCAATTTTTTCTTTAACAAGAGCATCCTAGATCAATGGTATAGATTAAAACATTCAGAAGTACCTCTGCCTGCTTTTTTTGGCTTCTCTTGATTTGTCACCCAGAGTCTTCAACCTATAAATAAAAACACAAAACGGTCAGACATTTCCAACACCAAAACCAGAGAACTTGAATGAACACAATATGTTCATTCCAGGCTATTATAGTTAATTGTTACAGATTATTTCACAAATAAATCAAATTTCATGTAGTTTTGTGAAGACTGTCATATAAAAATTATTCACACGAATACTGCTTCTAAATCAAGAGACTTTTCTACAAGTGCATCAAGCAACTGGGTATGAAAAGTTTAATGGGAGTTAGATATCCAAGTCATCCAACTCTTCATACTATTTCCTTAGCAGACACGTATTAAAGATCTGCATAGAAATAACCAATCCAATCCTGAAGAGCTCCCTTTAGAAGAGGGAATATGTGCCAAGGAAAAGCACGACAGTCTCGCATAGATGCATCTCTTATAAATCTGCAGACACAAAACTAGCACGAGTACAACTTTTTTCTGCAAACTATTAGAATGTCCAGCTGCACCACCACAACACACTGCTGCTGAGCAGATTTGAGCCGCGTTTCACCTATGATCCAGTTCAAGCTGACTGGTATCTTGCTCATAAAACAAAAACAAAAAAACATCAAACCAAACAACCCAAACAAGCAAAAAGAAAACAACAAACCCCCCAAACAGCAACAAAGGACCCACACAACTCTTTTCTATTCTTTTCTTTCAGTCAGCCCATATATTCTAGTGAAGTTGGCATGGCAGCAAGAACAAAAACCTCCTGATATTCTCTGCCCACCAAGCAGATGGATGTCCTCAGCCTCTATGCCCAGCTGTCCGGGACAGCAAGGGCTAGGAAGAAATAAAGGACACACGGACATAAGTAAGATGGAAATGTGCTATGAGCTCCAAATGTATCTTCCAGGCACGACAGAGATGTAGTCCCGAGTGACCCAGTGACTGGGAAATACCCTTAATACAAAGACATTCAGGCTGCTTCTAGGATGAGCCAAATCACTCCCCCAGTCTTGAGCACCACCAATTTCCAGGAACTCAAAGAAGAAACCTCAAAGCTCTACAGCAAAATTGATGGTTGACAATTTGAGAAAAGACATGCCACAACAGGTCTCAACTCCCTGTTAGAGAGCTGTTCATAATAAACAAGCCAAGTAGCAACAACCACAGCACACTGGGGAAGAACAACGCTGCTGCAGAAAGTCACCATCACGTTCCCCAGTATTCACCCCGGCCTGCAACAGCAACACTCTCTGCATACAGGGACTGAAGGAAATGCTGGGTCCCAACTACCAGCTCTCTTACTAGATTATCTGCCAGGCAGTAAAGGTTAAAGGATTTACCACTAGACTACACAATACTGGCTTTTTTTCATCAGCATTCTCTGTACAAAGCAGAGGTAGTGTGAGCCCCACTGCTCAAGCTGGCAGAAGCACATGAATTACTGCCTTACAACAGACACACACAGCTCACTGTTCTGGGGCTTTGGCTTTGTTTTTCTTCCTCCTCCTGTAAAAGAGTGATTACAGGTAAACAGGTCAAAATCTAGAAAGACATACAGAGGTAGACAACAGACAAGAGCTGAGCAGGAGAAAGAGCAACTCATTTCTTTGTATGCAGAAATGGCTAACAACCCTAAATTGTTCTTTCTTTAGACCACACAATCCCACATTTAATCTTTTTCAGCTGAACATAAATGTTCCTTTATTCTTTTGGAAGTGATATTCTTTCCTCAGAAGCCCTAGAGAAGCTTTTCCCTCACAATGTTTCAACTAATCCAACAGTTTCACTTTACAAGCATTCATGTCTAGTTGCCCACAACTGGCCCAGCATTCTTGATACAAGAAATATTTTTGGGGGGTTTTGACCATTTTGAACTAATGTCTTAACAGCAGAAAATGAATTCTATTGCCACACTGATGGGGCAGGGAACAGAGTAATCCAGAACACTGCAGCACTGAGGAGGGAAGGGGGAAGAGAAAGGGGGCAAAACAGGGCAAGCCATGTTCTGACCTGAATCGATGAGGGGAAAAAAAAAATTATGCTTTCCACAGTCTCTGCTCCTACAGCTCTGAGATAGAGATTTCCACTGGCAACAAAGATTACACTACAGATGAAAACAATACTTAAAGCTGGGACACTCCAAGAAGGGCACGTTAATGAAGCTGCTAAAACACAAAGATGGAAATGCCAAAATTGGAGACCACAGAACAGAACAAAACATTGCAATAGGAGGAAGAAGGCAAATGAGAGACTACATGGAAACATACTGACTCCACTGCAGCAATACCCAGAGACACAGACTGAAATGACCACCAGATCCAGCATGTTATGACCTTTCTGTTGTCCTCTTTCATCACATGAAAAAAACCTTTTAGAAAAGAACCTTACACTGTACTGAGGCATCAAACCCTGTAAGCAGTTCTAAAAATAACCAAACTAAAAGACAAGACAGCAATAAAGCAGTAACTTTGTCCATATTCTTAAGAGATTTTAATATTCAATCTCTGTCTGTTAAGAAGGGACACAACATGTAAGCAATTTATTTTGTTGATTGAGAGCTTATTCCATCAACTTCTCTGGACCATCATATACTGGTGCAAGTCATTATTAACTGTTTCTTCTAAGTTTCTGGAGTACACAGACATCCATCACTACATACAAATATTTCCCATAAGGGTATCAAAATAAGGCAGCCTCAACGTTGCCAAAGATCATGCAGCTTTTAGAAGTAATTGATTACAAAACAGTACTCTCTTGTGACTCATTACCAACAGTTGCGCAGCACAGCCCTGACCTTGTTCTCCCGCCATCCACTGCCCTCCAGTAACGCTCATCTGGACCACCTGCTTGGACTAAAAATAAGCATGGACACGGGGCCTACCTAAAGAAACCTCGTGAGCAAACGTAGGAAGAGGATCTTTCTACTTTCTAACGTACGCAAGGGGCTGCTCCTTCTGCTTATCCCGTACTTCTTTTCCCTACGTGACAGTAACTCGTCTTCCAAGGAAAGAAAAGCTTTTCATCCACCAAACCGAGCAGAGAGGTGCTCTTGAAGCAATTACGTTAATCCATAAAACCCTGAAGGTCAGCTACTTCATAAAAAATTCAAGCGCGTTAATTGACGCCGTTCACATCTCCCTCGCTCCCTCAAAAGAGCACTCGCTCTTCCTTTCCCCGACCGCAGCAAACACCAAGGCACCTCCTCCTCCCCTCAGCTCCCGACCGCAGCTGCAGGCGGCCCCACAGCCGCCAGGGCTCCTCGGCCCGCCATGAGCCACCCAACGGAGTCACGGGAAGGGGTGGAGGATGCGAGTGAGACCCAGAAGTCCCATCCCAGCACTAGGATAAGGCACTGCCGAGCAGCCGCGTTAAGAGGGAAGGGCCCCAGCTGGGGGTCCCGCCTCTGAGGTCTCCTCCTCTTCCTCCCCCCCGCCCCAGGTCACCTGCTTCCCCCTCCCCACCCGCCTGCGGATCCCTCTCCCTTCCCGCTCCCCCCGCCGAGCCGGGTGCGCTACCCACCCGGCAGTGAGGTCCTGCTGGACGCTCAGCAACCGCTCCCGCAGCGTCTCCAGCATCGTCCCGGCCTTTCCCGGCTGCGGAGCCCAGCTCCGGCCGGGAGGGCAGGGGAGGGGCGAGGGGCGGGACTGAGCTCAGCTGCCTCCTACCCCCAGCCCGCGGGCGGTGCCAATCACCGCCCTCGCTGCCAGCGGAAGGGCCGCCCTCCCTCTTCCGGCGAGGGCCTGGCTGGGGGCGCGCTGGGGCCCCACAGAGGAAGGGCCTCTAGGGGGGGAGTGGGGGGGGGTTGTGTGTTGTGTTCTCCGTGTGTGAGCAGTGCCGGGCAGAACTGTATTTAAAGCTCGGGCCGTTTCAAGGGTAGCTTTTGAGAAGCGTGTGGATTCCCGGAGCTGCAGCTAGAGGTGTTTTAAAGGCCGCCGTAAGCTCCTTGGCAGGTGGGGACCTCTCACCTGAGTGCTCTTGGGTAGGAGTGAGCTCGGGAAATCAGGATTTGTGGCAACATCCTGAAAGTACGGAAAACAACATTACTGTGTCTCCCTGGGATTGGTGGGTTCTCGGAGTCAGCGATAGGTGGTAATGTCTCGGAGTCCTTGCAAAGTTGAACTGTGAGTTTGTGTGTGTGGTTCC
Organism: Megaceryle torquata; assembly: GCA_024611175.1. Taxonomy (NCBI): domain Eukaryota; kingdom Metazoa; phylum Chordata; class Aves; order Coraciiformes; family Cerylidae; genus Megaceryle; species Megaceryle torquata. The sequence goes on from JANIJG010011403.1 coordinate 68,582, forward strand.
CTGCTCTTTGGAGGCTTCTAGCCTTGTGTAGATATTGGTGATGCTTAACGAGATGAAAAAGAAAAAAGGGCTGTTATTTGTTGGAAATAGTAAATAATGTAGTGAAAAGTTTTAATTAAGCTTCTAGGTACTATCTGCTCAAGTAGTGCCTGGTGTGAGTCATTTGACTAGTCTTGAGGTGGTTCCAGTGGAATTGGACCTTGTCAGAACAACTGGCCGGTGTTTCTGGATGACTGTAGTTACAGTCACAGGAAGATAGGCTTCCCCACTGTGTGTTTTCAGTTAAGCATTTGAGGAGCATGGACCCAGGATTTAGATGAATCTGGGGAACCTTAAATTGAGACTTCAAGTTTTTAAATAAAGCAGCTGAGATTTCAAAGTTGAAACGTTTAATTTAAGCAATTCAGTTATGGTTGAAAGCTCCAAAAAAACTAAGTGGAGAGCAGTGAAATAATTTGTTCCAAGGAGAACATATGCCGAGGAGGACATCTGGGTGTGCCGTTCAATACTGCAGAAGTATAACCAGAGTGGTATATGGTCAAAATTGTGTTTCAAGGTACATTCCATCAAAGGGAAAGTTGACACCGTGATCCTATTCACTCTCTGCTTGTGTGCTTTTTGAAGAATGAGACCTATAATGTTTCTTATGTGCCTTATTGAAAACCAGTATTGTTCTGTGGCCTTAATGTAAGTTAAAGTTAGATGCCTGCTAAAGAAAAAAGATTGGTATGAGCATTCCAAGCACTGAAATTGATGTAGCTCACCTTATCTTGAGGCCAGAAAGTGTCTTCATGGCAGACAAAGTTCTGTAAAAGAACACATGACATTTAGACAGCGTTTTTCTCTTGCTTGGCCTAACAACTCTGAGAGTAGAGACTTTCTACTTCCCTGGGTAGTTTGCCCTGCAGACCAAGAAGGGAAGGACTTGAATCGCCAAGTTTTTTCTGATGTATTCACAGACATGCATTACATATGCTGACAAAAGCTGTGCAATCTGCCCTTAGGTAATATACGTGTTATGGGAATTGAAGTTTTCAAAAAACAAGGCAGGGGTTTTAACCTTTAAGTTTCACCTTTCCTTTGAGAAACTATGAATTTCTTCTGTTATGTATTTTCAATTTTCTCGTGAATGTTTTTGTCAGCAGGGGCTCTAGTAATTCACAGTGAGTAAACACTTTTGGACTCCTTGGCTTCTTTTGCAGTTAAAAAGAAACTATTCAAAGCTTGCTGTCTTGTACAGTTTCATTGCGATCTCTGTGTAGAATCTGTCTTCATTCTGAGCACTGGACAAGTTATGTATTTATACTAATTACTGAATATTAATGTACACTAACAATTAATTTAACAAACAGCATTTATGTGGCACGATAACTGCTCATCTACTTGACCCAACATAGATCTGAGACAGTAACAGATCCTTTGGGTGTTAATTCAACACAGTGCCACCTAAAATTCTGTCAGGAGTTTTGGATCAAGTTTTCTAAAGAGAAAATTAATGCTAAATAACAATTTAATTTCAATGACCTGTTCTGCTTGTTTAGTAAATTAGATTACAGCTGGTTCTTTGATACTAATTATAACCTGAATTTGAAACAGGACTTCCTAGTTTATTGATTCTTCTGCTTCTGTGGTACTAGCACAGGTGGAACCTTGTGTGAGTGTTTTTTAATGGCTCTACTGGTATCTACAACAAAGCTTTCTGTGCTTTGCACACCTGTAAAGATCAGTGATACAAGTCGGTAGCAATAAATATTTCAAGCAAAAAGCACAGAGATGTATTTGACTGGATAGCCCCAATGCTAAATGAAGATTTCTTTACTTTTCTAGGTCAGCAACCTGTGGAGGTGTAAGTTAAGCTACACTTCTGTAACTACTTAAGCAGACTAAAGGCATCCCTAGTCCTGCCATGCCATGATTCCACCTTTTCCTCCAATGACCCCAATTTAGATAGATTTTTACATTAGGACTGATCTGAGAGTGTGATCCTGCAAAGATCTGTAGAATGTGATTAAAAGTGGCCATTATAGCTCTTAGACTCTATACATACTTTTCTAGCTAGTCCTGTATTGATATAAAGCTCAAAAGTTGTTAGAAATACCTGAGATAAACGTGAATTCTAAAACTCCTACCATTTTAATTGATAAAGGCTAAAATGAAAGTGTGTATTAAGGTCTGATTCAGCATTTCTTGCAGGAATTCCACTGCATGCTGAAAAGAAAGGTTGGTATCTGTGGAAGAGTTTGCTGTGCCCAGAGCTTCAGCAGGGTCGCATGACAGAAGCAGAAATTAAATTTGAGCATTACATGCTAAGAACTGTCTGTCATAGTCTCATCTATCCTGGGGCCTTGTTACCATTTCCAGCAGCTTCTAAGAGCTCCCTTTTCCAAATTAACCTTTATAGCTTCCTAATAAGAGTTACTTTCTGCTCTTACCTGTATGAACTCTTGGGGCTTTAGCAACGTAGTCAAGTCTCTGCAGCCAACACAAAGCTTTTGTTATATGAAAAAAAGAGTATCTTTTTAATCTCAATAAAGCAAATGAGGTTTGGGTTTGTTTTGTTTGAAACTAGCACACAAAGGCGTGGACAGTAATGATTGCCAGTCCTAGTGAGAACTGGAAGAACTTCTGTCCCACAAGTAAAAATATTCTTAATTTGGTTCATATAAGGATGGCTATGGGACTTAATCTCCATGTAATAGAGGTTATAGATGTTTTAGATGTTAAGTTTTTAATGGACTGTGTTTCTGACAGCATGAAGGACATTTATAATTCTATACTCAATATTTTTCCATAGAAAACCTGCAGATTGGCTTAGTCCAAACTAGAAGTTTGTATGTATTGTACCCTGCACTAAAGGTAATGATTAAAAAAGTAGAATGGAGTTGGAACTGAATAGCTGTGTTCAGCCATGGAAATTGGAACGATAACTTTGCTGTCACCACTGAAGGTGGCAGAGCTTGAAAACGACTTAGAAGGCAGGACATAAGCTTCTGCTGTCTTTCCTTTCCTCACATCCTCTTTTCTGCCTTCACTTTATTCCCAGTCCTTTCTCTTTTCCCTTTTTTTTTAATAGTCATCCAAGACCATCCCTTCCTCATTGTGCACTTGTCAGTGAGACAGCTGAGCCTGAGGCCTGTCAGGTGTGTTACTGCATAATAGATCATGTGCTCTGGCTGATTCTCCACCAGTGAGCTTCCAAAAGGAAGTTGGGACTGCAACTGTATTTTCTACTCGCGCTGATGTTTCCTTTCATTTTTTTTATGTGCTTTTGCTAAGAGAGTAGCATTGGAATAGATCAGCAATGGCTCCAGACTACTTCAACTCATTTTGTCTCTTCTTAGATGAGTTGAATTGACCTTCTCTCTGACAGGATTTTCTTCTGTCAAAGCAGTAACTAATAGGAAGGATACTTCAAAAATTACTTTATTAAAAAAACCCCGTATAATCTGGATTTTTCTCAGCATCTTGAAACTTTCATATAATTAAATTCTTCAAAGTTAATACAACAGCTTCCTAAAAGGAATTAAGGATCATAACTCCAGCTACTGAATGTAGTTCAGGTAGTGCTGATTTTGAGGCAAGGACAAAATATGTAGTAAATTAGCCAGTGCCAGTAGAGGGCACAACTGTGTATAGAAAAACAAAATCAAGAGAGGCTAATAGTAATTTATCTGAAAGTGCAGGTATCTCAAATGAGCAAAATATTACTGATAATGGAATATTGGAAATACAGTTCAAGGCTTATTTCATCTCAGGAGGACACCTTAAAAAAACCCCTGCTTCTGGTTTGAATGGCCTCCAGCTCAGTGTGTAGTGGCCACCTGGTATTTGACATAGACACAGTGCTGCTTTCATAAGCTCCTTTGTCCTGGGTAAGCAGGGTGGGGAGATCTGTTACACCATTTTGCTTGTGTTTTTATGGACAGTGCAGATGATGGGGGGGGGGAAGCAGAGATGAGAGCCTCAGGACCATGCCTCCTACCAGAATACCAGGTTACGGGTTTCTAGTGACTCTTACCTCATCACTTCTGTTGAAATGATCTGAGGGGATGCACTTAGTAAAAATCGATTTGAAAATAAGCCAGGCTGCCCTGTCTTTGGGAGGAGGGTCCCATGGTCTTACAGACAGCAGCTGCCCATATCAGGCAGATTTAGCCTTTTAATTTAAAGACATTACTTGTGTAGCCTGCATAGCTTGTATAGCCAATCTTGACCCTGTTGTCAAGGAAATTAAAAAAGATGTGTTAAGTATGAATGAATGCTGTGTAATATCTGCAGCAGCACTAAGTAGTTAAGGTGTATCTGCATCTGCTATTTTTTGTTGTTCTTGGGTGTAGTTTGACTAGAGCAGGCATTGTATCATATGATTAGATGTTCCCTTAGGCTATAAAGCATAATTGGTCTGTTTGAGGAAAAAAATCATGTGCTTTCCGTATTGCAGTGCCAAAAAATGCTGGTGTGACTTGGAGCTACAGTCACGGGGGTTGTGGTGTGAGGGAGAGAACTTTAGCAAAGCCTCTTTGGTCTTTTGGACGTGTTCCTGGAGGGACTCTCCATCGCTGTGCATTTTGTCAGCACTAGGAGGCTCTACTGGTGTCTCTGTGCTGGTGTTGGTGGAGCAACAGAAAATGCTGCTTGCAGAAGAAGGGGCTGCAAAACTGCCAGGAAGCTGCTGCGGGTGGGTGGTTGGGATGTTTCATGAAGCACAAGGGGGTTTTAGGCGAATAAAATACTCATTTCCCCAGTGCTTACTGCTCTATTTAAGTTCTTCTGTATTTCAATTTTCTATTAACGTGACCAGTTTCTGTTCCCCTGGATGTCAGAAGCAGGGTTTGAGGGAAGTGGAATGAGGCCCAGAGTGATATTCTTGAAGGACAGGCATACTATGTGTCACTTTTATTGATCAGAGGCAATTAGCTCAGCCAAACCCAACTAGGACACAGTTTTAGTTTTATACACACAGACATTAATCACTCATTATCCAAGTGAACTCTAAAGGGAATTACAGCAGACTAACTGAATAAAATGGCTGTCCCTTTGCTGTTAATGGAGGAGTTTTCTAGATTTGTATTTGTTACTAAACTGCTAATTTTACTGACTTCCTCTTACATTAAATCAGCTCTTTTTAAAAATTTTTTGTGTGTTAACAAGTCTTAATCATCTGTGATTCTGGCCTTTCTGGTGACAAATATCATCCCTTGAGTGAATTAATTGCTTTTTAAAAAAAAAAAATAAAAAATCATTAACCCCTCCCCTGTTTGCTGCTCTTGCTTAAGGCATTTTTTGTTGAAGCCTTCTGGCTGGCTGCCTAGCATTTGGCTAATAATTCTGTGTAATTGTCAACTTCATAGTGTTTCACTGTTTGAAATGGAATTCTCTTTCCTCAGTTTATATGGGTCTGCTATTTACTAGTCCATTATGCATAGAATCTAATCCACTTATGCTGTAAGGGGCTTGGAGACAGAGCTTTTTTTTTTTATCTTTATTGTCATGTTATGTTTTATTTATGGAGCATAATTCAGTTTGAATGAAATGAAATAGTCATAATGGTTCTTGTACCGTTGCAGAACTTTCTTACCACAGTGCATTTTGTCAGTTTGATTTACTTTACCTGGCTATTTACAGTTGTTGTGACAACCCAGAGTTGCTTTACTAGCTACAGCAAAAGTACTTCATCCTCCTGGGAAGTACTTCATATTTCTAATTACACAGCTTCGGGGTGGACCTGAGAATTGCATAGGCGAGTTTTGATTTAAAGTGTTGGCTGCTGTCTCAGTTTTCTTTGGGGTTTTTTTTTAGGTATACTTTTCATTTGGAAGTAGCTGGCATTGATGGGTATCAAGGTGCATTGCATAGAGAAATATTGCTCATACAAAAACCACTTAGAGGTCAAATGCTCATGTTTACATGCCTGTGGTTACTGAACTGACTTTTGAGGTCATTAAAAGTGGAACGTGACCTTTCTACCCCATCTGAAAATAAGAGCACTTTGGTACCAAATTTAAGACCCTGCGTTTGCTCGTTCCCACTGGTATATCCCAGTACACAGAATGGAAAAAATGAATTAGACCTGCTTGTTGATGATATATCGCTGAGAGATACAGTATTGGCTTCTCTAGGAAATCCTCACCATCTGGACTTTCCAGGAGTGAGAGAGTGAGGTTAATGTTTGGTCCAAACCTCTGCCGTGGAATGCATGGGAGGCTTGAAGAGCCTTCGGCAAAAGTTCTGTATTAAACTGAGAAAGAGAAAATACGTTGCCTTTAGAGATGCAGCTGAAACCTTGCCTTTTCCCAGTAGCAGAGATAACAGCATTTGTGGCAGAGCAGGGGAAGGCTTGAAAATACTATTTTTATTCTCAGAAGAGTTGTAAATCTTATTCATAACCAGAAAACTTTTCTAATACGTATACTTTTCTAAGATAGTTCCAGGCTTTCAGATGCTTTAATATCACACATCCTTTCTGCTGGGAAAGGACAGTAAAAATATTGAGACAGTGCTTTCAGCATTCCCTTAGAACAAGGTATTGTACTGATTTCAGATTTAAGTTCTTTCAGTGCGATTTATCAAACATCTCTTCAATAATTCATGCATTTAACTTTTACACCCCTCCACCCCCCACTCTTACATGTATGTGTACATAGCTATAATATCCATGTCTAGTTCTCACTGAGCAGTTCTGTGCCATTTTTGCAGCATGCCTCTGACAATTGTGTGGTAAAGCAGGAGTTTCAGCATGATTTTATTGTTTAGTTTCCTTCTGGACTCCAGCAGTATGGTATGGAGCTACAAGAAATATGAACTGCTCTCATGTTTTAAGCTAGGAACAGGTTTCAGTCCAAAGATATGTATTCAAGGTCTGGCTTTAAAAGTCTAGCTTAGAGTCCTTTGCTGTTTCATCTCTGAATCTCTGTTAGCCTCATAAACTGTTTTATTTTTTGTTTATATAATTTTATTATTTATTTATTATTTAAATATTTCAGTTTCTATTTATTTGTTTGCTTAGATATATCCTGCAGCCAACAGCTTCAAGTAGGAACAGGAGGGTTGAACCAGGTGACCTCTGGATGTCCCTGCCAACCTCAGCCCTTCTGTGGTTCAGTGATGTCTGTTATCTTATTTACTTGGAATGCTACATTAAGTTTTCAGCTTCTGACTTAATTTGTACTCCTGTGGACAACTACTGGAAGTAGCAGGTACCCTGAAGACATAGATCTGTGAAAGCAGAGGGTGCCCCAGAAGATGGAATTAAAATTGGGATTCTTTGGTTCTTACTGTAATAGCTTTACTGCATTGCTTTAATCAGGCAGTGCCATGGTTTTTTGCTTCTGCTAAGTCATCAGTCTCTAGGATTCATTCAGTAGTTTTAAATTAGCTCCTTTGACAGAGGGTTCTGAAAATGGTTTCTGATTATCAGTAAATGAAGACTCAGATACATACAAACAGAAGTTTTTAAATAACAATTACTGATGGAATTGTATACCTAGAAATCAGGTCTTGTCAGGGTTCTTAGCCTTAAATATTCATATTAGTCCAAAGATTTATTTCAGCATGGAATTTCATGCCTTTTTTTTTCTATGGACACTAAGAAAAAAAGTCTAGTGTAATGTACATCACGTTTAGTTACGTGGGTATATGTGTGTATGCAGGTACAAGTTAATGTCGTGACTGCCCAAGTTTCATTTTTGCAGTAGCAGAGGAAAATCTTAGCTACCTAATTTATACCAGACACCTAATTGTATTTTTTCACAGAAGTTATTTGGTTTTAAGTAGCCCGTTCAGTGTCTTTGAATTGTCAGATAGGCTGAAGAACAGATACTGGGAGTTGAAAAACAATCCAGCCTTAGTTACTAAAATTTAGTGATTCTACTGAGTTGCTATGAATTGAGTTTACATATACACATTGATGATGTCATTAGTCCATTCTGTCATTACCAGTATAGAAATGCCTTATTCCATTCATTCCTCTGTTTGAAAATCCTTTTCAGCAGCTCTGACTTTACATTCCCTTGGTACTACAAAGCAGAACAACTTGCTTTTCATTCCATTCACAGATGAAACATAGGCTCTTTTCTCTCCGGTAAAATGCATCTTATTATAAATAAATCATCACTTAAAGAAATGTAGACTAAAAGGCAGGAATGGCTTGTGTTAAAGTACATATGCATCTTCTTTAAGAGATTCATACATTCCTTTACCCAAGGCAAAATCTACAGTTCTAAAATACCAAAATAAGTTCTGTGAACAGTAGAACTAATGAAGTTTTTTAAATTCTTTTTTTCCCCACAATCCTTGGTCCTTCCCATCCTCAGTGCTCAAGTACTTTTTCCAGCTCCTTCCCATGTCTTTTGCCAGTTTGGCTGAGAATGTGGCAACATATGCTGTTGCTGAAATAATCGTGTGCTGATTGCCTCTTCATTACATCCATAGTGATGGGCCAACTGGCTGAACTGCAACTGGCTTTTCCTTAGTGGTAGCACTAATTTTGATCCATCTCTAGCAACCAGTTTTCACAAGATGTATTGGAATTTGCTACCTTTGGGAACTGTGTTTCTCTCTGAAGATGGAAATGCTCAACAGGATCACAGGTTTAGGAAGGGGAGGCTTCACAGTACGGCTGCCTAAGTCTCACTTCCTTGGGAAATCAAGTTCAAAGTTACTGTCATATTATACTTGCATCTCAGGAAAAAGAGAGTCTGCAAGTCTATCAAAGTTAATAAAATGATCGGAACTATTAGTTCTAACTAAAATTAGTCAGGGCAATAGAATAACTTTCGGTTTTGTAGTGTCATCAGGAGAGACATTTGTGAAGTTTTGATGCCTCTTGAAGTTAGTGAGGTTATGCAAGTGTAACCCAATGGAATATGGTTTTAAAATACTATTACACTGTCTTCTCCAGAGCAAGTGAAAGATGAATCCTCATGCAGTGAAGCGAACTACTGAAATTATAAAATTGCAGCTGTATCTTTCCAGGGATTTCTGAAGTTTCATGAGGTTAAAAACATATATGGCGTATGGTCACTGATAAACAGCCCCAAGGAAGGTTTTCCCTTTTTTCTTAACAAAACTCTTCTCATTAAGGAACCCCTTCTGCCAAAGCAGTACATGGTTATGTCTAAGGCCAGCCTGCATCTAGAGTGTCTTTGTGTTCATAAGGCATTACTATTATTACTTTTCCAGTACAGCATCTGTGTTAAGTGATTCCAGACACTGCAGAAAGAATTCTTGCTGCCTAAGTGACCTGGCAGTACTAAGCTTGCAAGCTTCAGACACCAAAGTCATCCTCATCATCCCTGGAGCAGGGGAGCCATCTAGCAGAAATTCATTAGTCTGCAGAGTCTGACAGGTGAACAAGGTTCCTGCTGAGCAATCACAGTGAATAAATGCATTCTTCCATCAGTTATAGTCTGTCAAATTGGCATTTATCATTTGAAGCCTGGTTTTCATTAAATTTTCTAGCCAGCTTTTGTTAACAGGAAAAAGAGTGGAGTTGAATATTAATATGCCTTAATTTGCTTATTTCTAGAGGTGCCTTCTTTTAAGAAATGAATGTTTCATTTTCTTCTTTTCATACAGCATAGAGCTTGGTTGAGTTCATTCCATTTATTAACTGTTCAAGTGATTTGATAAAAGAAACAGAATCCACAAACCACTGAACAAAGCTGCTTTACCATCTATGAACTGTACAAGTTATCTGTGGTCAGCTGAAACAGGACTCTGTGTTGATAGGGGGGAAGTTGTGCTGTCCTGCCTAAAAAAGCTACTTTCATCAAAGCAATCTTGAGTTAAAGGTACAATAACTACTACGAAAGCTTTTCAGAGACATGTACAGAAATGATTTGAGCTGAAGTAACAGATGCCTGCTGGTTTCTGGAATTAAAGAGGCTTAATTGTGTGTTTCTTTGGTGGGTTAACTGTAGGTAAGGACCAAACTCCTACCCAGTCACTCGCTTATTCCCCCTCCTCAGCAGAACGGGTGGGGGAGGAATAGGAAGAACAACAGAAACAAGAAAGCTCATGGGTCATGGTTCATGAGGCTGAAAAGGAATTTTGAGGCTTGGTAGGTGGTGATTAACTAAATCTAACCTTTCTAACTAAATTGCACTTTCAATAAAGAGTTTGAAAACTGTTAATTTCCTCTCTCTGTTTTAAGGCACTTTCAAAACCAGCCAGCATCAAAACTGCCCCTGAGGTACAAACTACAAACACTACAGGGAGATAGTTTTGAGAGGCTCTATGACACTTGGACTATCATAGTTAAATTGAACAAATAAAACACAATAGCTCTAGCTTTCAATATAAAAGACAATTTAAAGTAGATCAACTACTAGATAATGAATACTGAAAGCTGCAGCCTGCAATTACTATCCATTTTCAGAATGGATAGCTATATGGAGAAGGTTCTGATCTATCCAAAAGTTGTTGGATAATAGATTGTGCTTGATGCTCAAGCAGTATGAACTTTTACAGCGCTACTGAAGTCAGCATTGTCTAGAAAAGACTAAGATCTGACTGATTATTTTGAGCTAGCTGGAGTTTTTCTACATTGAAGATTCTCAAAAATGGGCCGCACTAATGGCATTCTAATTAAATCATCTAATTTAATGATATTAACAATAACAGAGGTGTTGGCGATGGGAGTAAATGAAGAAAGAGTCTCACTGGCATCCAGAGCTAAATGATGCCCTCTTCTTTTGAATGCTGTGCAATTTGTAATGCCTATTTTTTTATCAAATTCATCTCTGTTAATAAGACCTATAATTATGAAGCAGGAAGGCATAACGAGATTGGCTGATTACAATGCAGGAAGCATAGATGAGTACTTTGAATTCCCCAGAGGATGAAGCTCTCTGGTGATGGTGCTAGCATGTTTAGGGCTGCTAGACTGCTATTTCTACAGGGCTTTATTTTGAAAGAATTGTGTTTACGGGAGCTTAGATTACTAGTATGGGATGTTCAGCAGCTTTAATTGTAGCTGCTGTTTGCTTTCTTTGCGTTATTAATTTCTTTCTCTCACAGAAGTATCACAACCTGGTAACAGAGACTCTATGTAGAGTATTTGTGGAACAGCTCTGCTTCTGTGGCTGCAGGCTGTGGACCCAGTCCTGCAAGAATTTAATAATGCAGCTATTGAGATTAGTTTCAACGTAGTGGTTTATTTGGATGAGAAAGGCATTGCTACATCTCCTGATCCGGTGGATGACCAGAAGCAGATTTTTCCTTTTTCTCTATCATAATTTCTCTATGTGTAAAAATGAGTTTATGTTCCAGATCTTAAGTCTCTCTTACTTAGGATTCCCAGAATGTATCCCAGATGCTTTGAGTTGCAGACTGGGATAAACAGCAACATCTTGTATTTTGGATGTTTTCCTCAGTTCTGAACCTAAGTCTAGCTGATGGGAAGCTGGCAACCTACTTCTCTCACCCTGCTTCTTAAGGTGGTAGATACCCCTTCCAAATTCTCTTCCTGCCCATCTCCTTAGCAGTGTGCTAACATTCACAGGAAAATGTAGTATCCGTAGATTATCTGAGGGTTTCTGTCTTTCCTGTTCTAAACGTTGCCAAATTTATTCTTTCCTCCTCATCGCTGTGTGGAGGTTCTTTGCATTTTAATGTTAAAAAAGTTGTCTATGGTATTTTGAAGGGCTGACTGGTGTGATGACGAACTAAAACAGATGGTGTACTTGCTTAGTAGAAGATGCCAAGTGCACAGCATATGAAACTCCACAAGTGGTGGACTTCCAAATGAGCAGAAGTTTGAAAGGATGTCAGCCCCAGGTGGGGGAGAGGTTGACAATACCAAACCCCACTAGCTAAGGATGTGTCTCAAGGTAACAGATCAAAGAGAACAGGAATATAATGTACTTTCATGTTTTATCTGTTGCTACCGGCTAAAGTTAAAGGTGACTGCTCAGGTAGCTTCAAGAAAGCAGCCTCAAAGCGAGCAAACTCAGCAACTGGTGAAAAAGAGAATTATCTGGGTCATTGCATCTCTCCGCTCTAAAGACACAGGGTAATGTGCTTTCCTCTCCCAAATCTGTTATCAACAGGATTGTTGATTCCTGTGGGCTTAGTAGGTAGGTACTAAAGGATCAGTTAGTGTGGGACTTGTGGGAAAGCTCAGGGCCACACGGTGCCGGGCATTGTGCAAAGGTGGTGTAGCAGACCTTTTAGCTTATGATCTCGTGCTTTAAACAGAATGAGAAGGAAGTAGTACAATTTATTACAAGCCAAAGTGTGGCTGCAGGTGACATTTTTACAATACAGAAGGAATTTTTCAATTAAACTTTCAGGTTAAATTACCCCAGGAGGATTGTGAGAAGGATGATGAGAAGAGAGTGAAAAGAGAGAACGGGATTAGGAGTTGGAAGATAAAAAGATAGTATGAATTAAGGACATTTTTTTTGTAAATTTTGTTCATCCCATTCAGCAGTATACAGGAGTACCAATATCCAGACCAGAAACTCTAGGGAAGTAGAACACGACTTTCAGAATTCCCTACTGCAGCATCAGTTGCATAAGGTGTTTCCTGTTTGGATCTGACAATTGAGCAGGAGCTTATACAGCTAAGTTTGAGAGGGGAAGGTACCAGAGAAGAGAATGTGGCCATGATCCAGAAGTATAAATACATTCATAAAATAAAAGGAAAAGCTTAGTCCCATAAACAATTAGAGGAATAAGAAGGAAAATAATTCAAAAATGTACTTATTGTTTTGGATGAGTATCAGAGGTATAAGGAGTTAACAAGGTTATTCTAGTAGTGTTCTATTAGTCCCATGCAGAGCAAGGGCTGCAGTATGATTGCATCTCTGATTACACACTTGAAAATCCACAGATGTAGAGTCAAATCTAAATACGCACTGTTAAACTAGGAGAAGATCCGAGAAAGGACTTCATGTAAAGATTGGAATTGCATCTAATTAGATGGGGGGGGGGGGGGTTTGTGAGAGAAATCCTTCCTGAACCCATGAATGACCATGATTTAAAGGCAGGTATAGTAGTAGTTCAAAACCTTTGCCAATATATAGAGAGTGGAACCTTCATAGGGAGCTTGACAACTTGAAATTTAGGCATTGCAAGAACATGTGCAGGTTTGGCCAATACATTGTTCTTCAAACCTTACTGTGAATAGTGACCTTTAGATTTAAATGTTCCATATCATGTATTTTTCTCTCCCTGCTTTGTTAGATTTGCAGAAAGAGAGCAAAGTGACTACCAGGGGAAAACAGAAAACACAACTTTACCCTTAGCACTCCAAATTTCATAAAACAAAATGGCCTAGAAGCTCTGAACACTTTCAAGGATGAGTAACTTTATCCATGTGAATATTCTCTTTCAGAAAGTTCAGAGGGGTCTGGTTTTAACCTGCCAGAGTGAGATTCCAGTCTGTTTCTCTTGTGAGATTTTATCATCTCACACAGATTTGCTTGGGAAACAAAACCCCAAAAACCAGGGAATTGGGTTCATGGAAATACTTCAGCACTTGTGTTTTGCTGGCTGTGTCAGCTACAGTGCAGAATTCCAAGCTGTGTAGGTTTACATGGCAATGAGAGAGCTGAGCTGAAAATAATTCCTTGAATTTTTCAGCCCTGCAAAGCAGGAGTAGAAATATGACATCCTGCTGAACTCTGTTACAAAGAGATTAGAAATATGCCATCCTGCTGAACTCTGTTACAAAGAGGCTGTAACAGTAACAGTCGGGAAGAAGAGCTTTAAGCAAAATGTTAAAATAGTGAGAGTGATCCTGCACAGCACAGCGTGAGGCAGAGGGACCTGACCCAGCTCGGGGCGGCTGCTGTGTTCCTGCAGAGAACAGGAATAGGGGAATGTTCCTGGTGTGCATTGGCCTGAGTGGAGCTGGGCACTTAGAAGGCTGCTTTCACAATCTGAACTGGTTTTCTCTCTCTGCCACAGAATCACAGAATGGTAGGGGTTGGAAGGGACCTCTGAGGATCATCTGGTCCAACCCCCCTGCTAAAGCAGGTTCACCTAGACCAGGTTTTCTAGGATCCCTGCCTCCAGGTGGGTTTTAAGTCTCCAGAGGAGACTCCACAGCCTCTCTGGGCATCCTATTCCAGGCTCTGTCACCCTCAAACTAAAGAAGGTTTTTACTCATTTTCACATGGAACCTTCTAGGTTCCAGTTTGTGCTTCTTGCCCCTTGTCCTGTTGTTGGGCACCACTGAAGAGAGTCTGGCCCCATCCTCTTGACCCCTGCTCTCATTGATAAGATCCCCTCTCAGTCTTTTCTTCAGGCTAAAGAGCCCCAGGTCCATCAGCCTTTCCTCATCAGAGATGCTCCAGTCCCCTCATCATCTCTGTAGCCTCTGCTGGACTCATGTCTGCCATAAGATGATGTTGTGTGCACACAGATCCTAAGGAGAGTAGTTTTTCTACACTGCAAGCTCTCTTGGGAGAGGCAGGAGCGTGTGTGATCAGGTTGATTTTACTTCAAGTGATTCATTTTAACTATTAAGTTGCATTAAGAAAAGCCAAAATAGTGAGGACAAATCCTGTTTTAGGGAAAAAAAAGCTTAACCTTTTGTCATTCTAGTAAAAACAGGCATTCTGAAGTTTCTGGAAGTGACTAGTCACATATACAGAGTTATTCTCCTCTTTGCAAAGTTCAGAAGTTTCAGGACAGCTTTGTATATTTAACTGTATTTTGAGTTAGGTCGGGTTTTTGTTTTTCTGTGGGTTGTGTGCCAAAGAAAGGACATCCGAGGGGCTTCAGAGCAGTGGGCTGTTTGTGCCACAAAGCACTGTTAAAAGCTATCTGTGGATACGTCAGAGGAGTTGGGTTCACTATTGCCAGTATATTAGGGATTCCTGCCTTTTATTTTAACTACCTCTTCCTCCCTGCCCTCAGTCTATAATCTGGCTTTTATTTCAATTACTGTGGCTTGGTTTTAATTCATTTCTTTCTAGAGGGTGCATTCATTTATCCAGGGTTCATCACTAGAGGTTTTTTTTAAACATGATACTGAAGCCTTTAGCTCAAAAGACTGTGCATCCTCAAAACTGCAAGATGTTTGACATACAAGGATGAAGGAAATCACAGCACTCTCTTACAGTGGAGTAGACATGAGGAAGTCTGCCAGTGGTAGCACCAGTTGGGGAAGTAATTTTGGACTATTTTGGCATTTTTAACTCTCCCATTTAATCTCTATTTTACCAGCCATCTTACCAAGTATCAGAGCACAGGAAAGTCTGGCAAAAGATTTTGAAACAAACACAGATTTACAGGAAAAATATAGTTCAAAACCTCTAAGAGGATTGTTTAGAGAAGAGAATTTCTATTGGTGGAGGCTCGTGAATGCACACAGCCCATCTTTAAGGAATGTGTCATTAGCAGCTGCATTAATTGAGCTAAATGGTGTTTTGTTCACATGTGTATTACTAGGGATAGAGTACTACCTCCAAAGACTCAGAGTGTTTACTGAGAATGGCTTATTCTCCTATTTACATGAAAAAATACATTTCTTTTAGAATAAGATACAAATCCTCATTTTCATGGTTTTATTCCACCTTTTATTTTATTACATTTTACAAAATCGTCCAGATTTTCTTATAGATTAAGATTCCTTGCATCATTTTTTGCATAATCTGATTCTACTCAGCTGGCTTTGACGCTGTGTCAAAATCTCCTGACAAAATATTACATGTCAAAGAGCTTTCAAAAGTCAGGAGACTAAGATGCTTTGTAGACTCTTCATGTGTGGAAAATGTATTTGATGAAATCAAATAGAGCTACTTTTTGAAACATAAATTCTTTTTAGCCCAAGTAAAAGAGTCACCATCTGTTACAGCTTCATAAAATTCTCATAAAATATCCATGACAAATTACTTCATATACATAACGGACTTGTGATTTCTCTCTGAATTTGTCTTTTTGCAGCTCCTAAATGAATTACTAAGCTTGACACAAAGTAAAGTAGTAGTGCAATGTCAACTGAAAAATAAACCCTGTTAGGTGCATCTTCTTCTAAGTGACATTAGTCTTTAAAATGCAGTACAGCTAGCACTGCAATGTTTTAAATTACTTCCCCTCTGTAGGGGCTTATTAACTAATTATATATTAATATTAGCAGGATGATCAAGTTTTATGTAGCTTTCTAGCTTCCTGAAGATACATTTGATTGACATAATTGGGTTTTTAGTTATAGAACAGCATCTCAATTATGTCACTGTAAATGCAGAGAAATGTGTTTTTCAGTTTAGACTCAGGCCTGTGAAAATGGTCCATCATCTAGAGGCCCTCTAAAGTTTGATTTTTAGTTCAGAACATGTAAGAGCTTTTACTGGCATTATAATTATGTGAAAGGCACTTCCTGTTGTTATGAACTAAAAGGCAAACAGAGGAATGGAGAAAAAATGTCATTGGCTTTTTAGAGGTTTAAAATACTGTACAAGGTATTATAGAGAAGCATGGGAAGGAAGGTATGGGGAAAAACACAACTATATATTTAATTTTCAGAGTTGCTTTATCAGTGTAGATACACTGAAGCAACGTTTTAAACTCTACCTTCCTTTTCCCTTATTGAAAGCCATCATTTTTAGAATGAGAGATCAGTCTGGCAAAAATGCAGATTTAACATCAAGCTAAAAATGGAGTTAAATAAAATGCAATAACACGATCATCAGGTTTGTTCTGCTGGGTTATTTCCTACATCAGTCCTTAGAGAATACCTTTACAAGAACTAGCCCTGTGTCCAGATGCTGTTGCATTTGAATTCAATTTAACATGCCAATTCAGTTGCCTTTTAAGAAGACTTTTAACAAGTACTGTATTTATAATACAGTTCGCTGGCTTTGAGGTTTTCCCTACGTATACTAATTTGATACAGTGGCTCAAAGCCTCATTTATTGCAGAGGCTAAAAAATGGCTGCACTCCTCAATTTATTTTTGGAAGAGCACTCGTTTGATGATTTCAGAAGGCATTTCTTTTCTCTTCTTGCCAAGGGCAGGCAAAGTTTATGCAAATGACAGTCTGAATGCTGGCTGTGAGTTAATAACAGGGGGATGGTCTCAACTTAGAGCTAAATAACTGGAGGGCATTAGTAATATAACAATCTAGAGAAAAGAAAATGCCAGTTATTACTGTGTTCTTGCATGAAGAACTTAAGTGCCATTAATATTTTATAGATAGAATTATTCTTTTTTATTTCCTGCCCACCATAATTGGAAAACACAAACAAACATCATCAGTCTAACAATTATTTATTTAATTAAACTGGGTTTTGCTTTGGGTTCTAGAAAATTTTTCCCACCTGGTGGATAATCATCTTCTGACACTATTTATCTGTCTGTCTCAGGCAGTCCATCTCAGTCATCAAAAAAATGAAGCAAAAGCAAAGTGTCACATACAGACCTTTACCAAAGTTACCAGGGCAGTTTGGCCTCGTGCTGCAGAGATAGATAGATAGATAGATAGATAGATAGATAGATAGATAGATAGATAGATAGATAGATAGATAGATAGATAGATAGAGATATGTTTCCCCCACAGTTGTAGAATTATATTAATAACCCAATTCTGAAGTTCTTGTTAAATGTCAATGACTAAAGTAGAGTTGCAGACCAAGCTGGCTTCAGATGTGTCCCACACCAGGAATGTCATGCTCAGTGTAAAAGGGGAAGATTGGTGAGGATGGGAGCTCCTCCTGCTCCTCTTTGTTCTCTTCCTGCTTCACCCCATCCTCAGAGGGGCTTGCTCATCAGTAGTGCTTTCCTATTTGTTGTGACTGCTGTGTGTCCACTGTGCTGAGTATAAATTTGTTTATATTGGCATTGGTAGTAGTTCAGCTGTTTCATTAAATCCATTTTCATTTCAATCTCTGGGTCTCCTCTCCTTTTCCTGATTCCCCCTCTCTGCTGGGGAGGGGTCACCAGGTGATAGAGCAACTGCTAGAGTTTAGCCCTGGATGGGGGCTAAGCATAGACAGTAAGGCCAAGGATGCACTCTAGGAATGCACTTACTGTCTTCCAGCCACTAAAGAGCACTGGTTCTTGGAGCCAGGTAGTAATAATACTGTAGAAAAACCACAGTAGTAGCCTCTGGATGCATTCACTGCAGGGTATCAGGTCTCAGCACCCACCATTTGGCTCTTTAGATCTGCTCCTACTGCAATTCATTATTTCCTAATGTACTAGCTCATTTGCAGGGTACTGACCACTTAATGCCAGCTTTAGGAAGAAAAAGGCAAGGTCTTAAACAGCACTGTGACAGAAAACCTGCAGTCGTGTGTCATGTTGTAGAGTGGGTGGTATAATCATGGCTTCCCTGTATTGCATTTGCCAGTGGAACCACGTCAAGCAAACATCAACTGACTGAACTCAAAAACTGGACTGCATTTTTTCCAGTTTAACTGCTTATTTGGGGAATTATAACATGGATTGTTTTGTCCAGATGCACACTGTTCTGTTATTTCCCATGATCAAGAAGTTTATTGAACCCTTTTGTTATGGTCACAGATTTTGTTCTGAAGTTTTTAGGGCAATATCGCAATCAACTTGCAATATGAGCTCCCTCTAATGCTGTGCTTGCTTGTGTCCTAAATGTCCACACATAATAGCCTATTACTGCTGGATGTAATAATAATAAACTCCCTTGTTATGAGATATTGCACTTGCTTTTCTCAGCATCAGCTTTACTCCCTTCTTTTTCTACACACTCTGCATAAAAAACTATGGGTTTGATTTTTTTTTTCAGTATGTGTCAGTAGAATTCTCTCTCTGGTTCTTTGTTGTTTTGTTTTGGTTTGGGTTTTTTTCCCTAAAGACTGTGCTCTGCAGTAATAAAATTTCCAGGATCTTGTGGGTCCTTTCTTCAGTGTAATTTATTTGCCATGTAACCTACATAATGCTCCTGATGCGCTTTCAAAAATCTGAGCATCCATTTTTATGTTCACTTTAGGGGAGCCAGGAGCATAGCTCCAAGGTTTCAAGACAGTTTGGATTCAGGTTTTATGTGACTGATTTTTCTTTCAGCTGAGATATTCCTAATTTCACAGAGCAGAGAATCAGGTCTTGAAGCTAGGGACTGCTTCTAAATACAATGGGTTTATGTTGCATTAAACATAAAAAGTATATAGTAAATACTACACCAAAGTGTGAAAGTTTCAGGATAGAACTGCAGTGCAGAATAAGCATGACATATATTAATGTTTTATTTTACCTCTGCTTTTTGTTTGTGACAAAACAATTGGTGCATTTTCAGTTATGATCTAAAAAAAAAATCTTTCTTGACCAAAATGTGTATTGCTCTTCTCAATTACCTAGACAATATCTGAAAGCACATCTCCTTTTCATGAGCAAATTAGGTAGCAACGGGCTTTGCTTTCAGTTGTGTAGATGCCAACTTACACCTTTCTGACAATGTTGAAGGTCTTTGTGTAATTTAAGCAAATATAATTTATATTAGAGTATGCAGGTTCTGGCCTGTGGAGGTGTAGTGACTATTGAACACATTAGGTAGTAGTCCTTACACATTTTGTTGATGTCACCACCACTACTCTGTTAAAATAAAGCCTTAAGTGTCTTCTGCTAAAGAATTTTGATTGTTTTCTTCCTAAAAGAAAGGAACATCAGTGAAAAATAAGTACAGATATTTCTCTAGTCTTTTATAAAACTGCTGCTTAGATTCTTGTATATCACTGTTTCTCTGAATTAGTTTTTTCCCCGATCTAGCACATGTACTTTATAGTGCTGATGAGAAAGCACTGGGACTGCACTAGACATTTCCCAGTCAGGTGATTATTTCTCACCTTCAAGATGTCTGGGAGAAATGGCATCTTCTATTGAAAGGAGTATCTGGTGTGAATTACTTGCTACAGCTATTACAGCACAGAAATGTGTCTTTCAGAAACTCTTACACTTCTCAATAATACAGGATTTGCTTTAAGAATCACGTACTTGCATCTTGTGAATATACCAGTTTCCCTTTGTAAGGTTGCCTCTTTGGCAGCTCCACTGCCACCTCTGTCAGAGCTTGAAGCTCTGTTGTTCTTGTACAAGAAGTTCTCTTGTACCTCCTCTACCCAGAGTCCTGTGAATTGAGGCTACCCCAGGCATCTTCCCTACCCTTGCTGCTCAGAGCAAAGGTCCTTTGACTTCCACAGCACCACCACCCCTTGGTCATTCCCAGTGCTTTCCCCTGTGCCTCACCCTTTATAAACCAGTTTCCCCACTTTTCTTCTGTGACCCTTCTAACCATGAAGAAAAACATCCACCAAGCTTTCACGAGCACCTTTTAAGCCTAACTTGAAGTTTGTTTTGCGTCAGGCATCTTCCTGTCCTCATCACAATAGGTATGTGTCTGTTGTGGCAGAAACGTGTTCCTTCAGTGACTTCCAGGTATTAGACATCACACGTGAAGTTGTTCAGCACCTATGTGTGTATTCTGTATGTTAAGGAGTGTAACGGGCAGTTAGCAGCAGCCCATTACTGTCTCTGATAATCTGCTGTTGGACAACAAAAAGCCAGTTACGGTGAAAGCATCCTCCAGGAATTTGGATAAATCTGGTGGCTGGTCCTGAGCCAAAACAGTCACATCTGTTGCTGTTCATCAGGATGCTAGATGTCTCCCTGAAGAAGCATTATTTAAGATGAAATACAGTAACCTAATGAAACTCCAGCAGTGTTTGCTTTTCAATAAATTCTTGCACGTTAGGGTTAGAAGCAATATGTTGCAATATGTACAGTCCTGAAAGCATGTTGACAATTTGCTGATGGAGCAAATGATTCGAATGAGTTCTGTACTGATAGCAGACATGGAAACTGAAATCATGTAGGAGTTGGACATCTTGTGTATGACAGTGTCGTAATAAAGGTAAGAGAATTATGGTCTGAGTGGAAATCACCTATAGAAGCAAAGATAGTACCAGCTGGCAAGCAATAAATACAGAATCAAAGAATCACAGAAAGGTTGAGGTTGGCAGGGAAGTCTGGAGGTCATTCTAGTCCAACCCTCCTGCTCAAGGGGGGGCCACCTAGAGCCACTTGCCCTGGACCACATCCTTTTGAGTTTCTCCAAGGTGGGTGACTCCACCAATTCTCTGGCAGCCTCTGCCAGTGCTTGGTCACCCTTGTAGTGAAAAAGTTTCCTGATGTTCAGAAAGAGCCTCCTGTGTTTGTAATCGTTGCCTCTTGTCTTGTCACTGGGCACCACTGAAAAGAGCCTGGCGCTGTCCATCTGGCCCCTCCCTTCAAGTGTCCATATACATTGATGTGATTTCCCCCCTAAGCCTTTGCTCCTGCAGCCTGAGCATGCCCAGCTCTCTCAGCCTTTCCTAGTAGGGGAGATACTCCAGTCTTTTAGTCATCTTTGGACTTTCTTCAGTACATCTGTATCTTCCTGTACTGGAGAGACCAGGACTGGACACAGTAGTGCAGGTGTTGCCTCACCAGTGCTGAGCAGACGGAAGGATCACCTTCCTTGGCCTGCTGGTAGCTCTCCTCCTGCTGCAGGATACCATCAGCCACCTTTGCTGCAGAGGCACATCACTGGCTCATGCTCAACTTCATGTCCACAAGGTCCTTTCCTGCCAAGCTGCTCTCTAGCTGAGTGGGCCTTCAGCATATACTGGTGCCTGGGTATTTCAGCTTTCAACTATTGTTGAATTTCATGAGGTTCTTGTCAGCCTCTTTCTCCCAATTTGCTGAGGTAGCACTTGATGGCAGCACAATCTGGTGTACCAGCCACTCCTCCCAGTTTGTTCTCATCAGCAGATTTGCTGAGGGTACACTCTGCCCCATCATCCAAATCATTAATAAAGATCTTTTAAACAGGGCTGGACCCACTATTGGCCCCGGGGGTACACCACTAATTACGGGCATCCCACTGAACTTCATTGCACTGATTACCAGCCTCTGGGATGAGGATCTCTCGTTGCTGTGTATGTGTCCCAGTAAGAGCAGGGATACAGTAGAACAGGAGACCTGAGCATCTGTGCTGTTTCATAATATCCACTCGAAGCTAAAGAAACTCATCTGTAGTTTAATCTATCTTCTTGAACAATGTACTCACCATTTTCAGATGAAGGTTTCTGAATCACCACCTGCGTGATTCCTTGTGGCACTTAAAATGTATTTAGGGCTGTCTCGGGCAGGCCAGAGAGCCTTGTATGCTGATGGGGGTCACCAGTGTTGCCAGTTGTGTGTTTGTGAGTGAGAAACACAGAGATTGACAGCAGCTGCTATCGAATGAATATGGATTAGTGACAGGATCATTCCGTATCACATATTTTTAAAGGGTTGTGGGTTTTTTTTCCTCAGAAGATGTGAAGAATTTGGGGAATTACTACAATTTATTTACCAAAGAGCACATTTCAGCACTGGTTTGACAAAGTGTGCCAGGCATACCTGTATTCCCTGTGGAATAACTCGTGCCAGCTTATCTCTGTGTCTGGATTTTCTGCTCTTAGTGGATCGTTTTATGTAATGCTGTGGTGTTTGACATGTAGAGCAGTTTTCCTTTTCCTGTTAAATCGAGGTTATCAGTACTTCTATTTATGCTGTAAATTACAGTCCCCTCTGTAGCATTTTTGTGTACCCAGAACAGATGGGTGCTTGCTTTCAGAACTCTTACAAATTGTTTGTTTACATTATATTGCCATCCTTTTATCTCACTAACAGTAGTACTTCCAGAATTTCATTTTTGTGCTGCAGATTGTTTCCACCCCTCCTCTCTCTGTCTCTGAGAAACTGTTGTGCTGAGATGGATAATCTGAAGGTCCCTACTCAAAATATGGGCAAGGGATACTGTGTTGTTTTAAGAGTGTTCAAGAATCCCTGTAACATTCTCCACTGACTAGGATCTTGTGATTGTGTAACGTGCATAGATACAAACACTTTGTATGACCCTATTGCTATGGGACTAGGATTGTGTTATTCTTATTTCTCCTTCACTGTTGTTTCATCGCTTTCTTCCCACGTTGTGTTAGGAGTGTGGTTTAGTGCATCCATCTCGAGGACAGGGGCATTCTCTTGCCAGCTCTGCATTCACTCTTTTATTCCCATGACCCAAGTACAAATGGCTAGAAACAGTGAAGTAGAAAGTTTTCAGCCAATGAAGGAACTGAGGAAGTGCAATGACATTTCAAAGTACCTCTGGTCTAAATATTGAGATTGCTTGCATTTGCCGCTTTCAACTTCCTTGTGTTGATGGGGGGTTATTTGGAGGACCAAGGGCTGATGTTCTCCTGCATCAGTTTTGTTTTCCTTTATGGAAATCACTACCATCTTTATTCATATATTTGCTTTCCTATCTTTATACCCTGTTCTAGTCTCTGCCATAAGGAGATGGAGAGAAGTCTTGTATCTCTCTCTTGCCATTCACAATGTGGGTATCAGAAAGAGGTCATTAGACAAGGTGAAGAGAGTGCTTGCAAAAAGTAGTCCACAACTAACAACTTTCCCTATTCCAAAATATATTTGGAACCATTCTGAAGGGTAGAAAGAAAAGTGAGAGAAAAGTGTCTTATCATTTTCTACCTTCTTCAGGCACTGGATTTTTGTAGGTCCCAAAAGCCAGGAAAGTCAACAGTACATAATGGGTTGCCTGCAGAAAAGTCAACAATTGCTTAATTGTTTTGCATCCTGGAAACAAAGCCATAAAAACCAAGTTGCTTCCTAAAGAGTTTCAGATCTCTTCATAAACATGTTTTTCATCCAAATAAACCAAACTACCCTGAAATGCCTGCTGGCATATATAACGTATTGTGTTATAATAACATTTTAAGCAGAGGAAAAAACACACGATGGTGGCACTGATAAAAAGTGAGCCTGTGGGGTCTTCATTAGAGATGATCCTGCATAGTGGTATGTCTGTCTCTCTGTTGAGCTCTTCCAGCTCCCCAACAACCCACGTTTGTCAATGTTCATAATGTCATGTCCATAATGTCTCAGTGACATCTCTCCCATCAGGGCTGCTGAATCATGCTTCTTGAAGAGGGGCAGGTGGGTGCCTAGAATGGCTGTGAGTGCTTTTGGTGTAATCAGCCCTGTGTATGCTTTGAGTTCTGTAGTATAAAGCTCTGATAAATGCTTAGATATTTTCTACCTGCAAACAACGTATGACAGACATGCTATTTCATGCTGGCAACCTGTGGTATATGTTTCATAGAAACTCAACCAAAGTCTGTTTCTTTGTTACCTGAGACAATTGTAGCATAGAGTTTGATGGATAGTTACTTCTTTACACTGACTCCTCTGTGAGGGCCTTGAGGGAGACCCAGCCTCCTCTGGGGCTTCCCTGCACCCTACCCATGGTCTCAGAGTCCCACTTGAGCTCAGCCCCATCAGCCCCTGCCGCAGCGACGCAGCCCATTCAGGTATGTCAGTAATTTGCTTAGGTTGTAAAAGCACCGTCCCAGAAAACTCTCTGCATCTGTTTTGGTTCCTGTAGGTACATTTACAGAGCTCTGTGAAAATGACTGTTGTTTTCACTGGTTACATCTATTCCTTTGCATTGTAGGATGTGCTGTTCCCACAGTGGTGGTAAACTGTTTCAGAATTAACAGTGCAGCAAATTGGGCACCAGACCATTTTTTTATTTCCTTTTAGATCTCTGTGTTATAAGAAAGACATCATTGTCTTCAGGAAGACAGAAAGGAGATGCATAGGAACGTGTTCATAAAGAAGGGCCTCTCACGTTTTCATGTTAGCAACCATATGTAAACAGAGAGGATGTTTCCTGTCACAGACCCATGCGATCCGTGTGTCAGCCACAGCAATGGGTGATGTGGTAAACTAAGACTGGAAGACAAATAAATACAATTATCTCTTTCCTCTAAAGCATTTCTAAAAAGCATTATCTAAAGCATATCTTCCTCTTTTATCTACAGCAAGTTGAGTTGTTGGTTTTTGGGTTTTTTTCCATTTGAGAAACATTAACAACATTCTTCAGGACCTGATTAGGTTTTCTTCTCCTGTGTATCCTTTCTCCACACCACATACACATTATTGTCTACTTTCCCCTGAATTTTTTTTGCTCAGCCATCTGACCTTATTGTCTCCATTAAATATGCCATGACCTGGTTTCTTTTTCTCCTGAACTGTTCTCCTTATCTTCTGTCTCATGCTTCCCTCTCTGAGAATGTATTCTTGAAAGATTACTGCTAAGGAGAGTGACCTAGAATACTGCTTAGTTTATGAGTTACTAAGATACAGGCATAATTAAATCCAGTAAAATATAAATACAATGGTCCAAAATATTTGTAATTCTTAAGCTTTCTATGGAAAAATTGAATTGGATTAATTAATGCAGAAACTAGTGAGTAAACTTCTATCCCCATATCAATTTGGGTGTGAGCAAGAGAAGTGTGAACATGTCTGTGTTCCCCATCTGTGGGCAGTGCTTCTTCTGGGATGATACTTTCACAGTCTGTGCAACCTACTGGTACAATGGGATTGACCATGAAACCCTCTGTGCAGCAAGGACCAGCAGCTCCCTAAGGGACAGGGGCCAGACACATCTGATGTCTTCCATCATCAGCTCTGGGTTGTGATTTGCTTTTTGTCCTTTGATTGTCTCTGCAAAGAGACCACTTGTGAAGTTGTCAGATGTTCAGTAGAAGTTGGAGTTGCACCTACAGTAAATTTAGAATGCTGCAGCAGCTCATGAAAGTAAGCAGAGAGCCTTGGTCATAATTTAAACAAGTTTTACTCATTTAATTTGGTCAGAATACCTTGCTTTTACCTGAAATGAATTCTACCCTACAGATGATACAAACATTATTTGCAAATTTTAAAATACAAGCTAATTTGATATACTCTAAAGTTGTTGATTCTGTAATTCTACTGCATGCACATGAGATACAGTCTTTCTTTTCAGGACATAACTTTGTTATAGGTAGG
The DNA here is from genome assembly GCA_024611175.1 of Megaceryle torquata. Taxonomy (NCBI): domain Eukaryota; kingdom Metazoa; phylum Chordata; class Aves; order Coraciiformes; family Cerylidae; genus Megaceryle; species Megaceryle torquata. The sequence goes on from JANIJG010011403.1 coordinate 94,439, forward strand.
ACTGATTTACTGGCAGATCACAGGAATACAATTGTGCTCTGTTTTACAGAAAATGTCATAAATAATACACTCTGAAATGCCCCTCAGATACAGAAGACTATAAATTGCAGGAAGTCATTGTGTAAAGACATTCTACAGTGAGTTAATTAAGGCATTCAGGCATAAAGCCGAGAACACAGAGAAGAAAAAAATAAAAGATATAGGCCAGGGAGAGTATCTATGCTTTTGATTGAGATTTGAGAAGAGGGAATGAATTGATGAGACAAAGAAGCAATCTGTTTCAGCTGGCAGGTTACAGATGAGGTATTTACAGCAAGAGTAAGTGTGAAGGAACAGAGAGAAGCTTGGCTCCAGACTGCAACAGGAGAAAGAGAAGAGGGAAGAGAAATGTGTTGAGCTAGAGAAAATCCATGGGTTTGGAAAGCAGGAGCAAGAAAAGGCCTCTAGCTGGATCACGTGCTGCATGGAAAGTTGAGCTGAGCGAGACTTTAAGAGTCAAAGTAGTTGTGAGGAAAGAATAGAAGATGGAGAGGATTAGAGTTAAGAGGTGGGATACCTGGAAGAGGAAGGTGGTAGATTGCAAGATTCAGGCTTGTTCACCAGGGGAGTGAATTCTCTCTGACAGGTTAGCATGGTAGTTGCACACCACTCCAAGCCACACCACAATACCCTGACTTTCAGCAAGGCAGAAATTCACTGTGTTTCTAGGTAATTAATATATCTACAAAGGTTGATTCCTGCAGGGAAGTAGATGAATTAAAGTTGTTTGAAAATGTTCTGTTTGTACCTAGCTTTATATTTATGAAACTTTAGCACAGAAGGCTCTGGTTCCTTTTAAGAAGAATGATTTGATCTGTGTTTAAAAAAAATGCCAACAACGAACTCCTGCTAGCATAGCCACATGGAGTGGAACAGATTTCCATAGAAGTGCATTATTTGTGGATGTCAGTACTGTGTCTTTGAATAAGACATTGAAATAAGGAATGGATATGATGCTTATACACATTTCCAGAAACGTACAGCTGGTAAAAACCCAATGAGCTGAAATAATAAGAAAGTTAAAACTTTAATAGAATAAAGGAGGTCAAGCAGAAGCAGCCAGTCAGTCAGTTAGCAATAAATAAAGGTAGACATGTAAGAAGGGGTTGTTTATGCCATGTTCTCTCTGCAAGTCAAAACCTCTTAATTCATTACGGAATGAGATTGTACATGAGCACAACTCCCAATTTGATCCCAGTTTAGCTTCTTTCCTGATGATCTCATTTATGACACTTTTTTAAACAATTATTTAAATTTTAAATTCAGAAAATGGTTCTTGTTGAATTTCTGAGTATTTTTTCCTAAACCACAGTGAACATATAAAAATGAGAAGGGTCGTTGTAACACAGATTAATTAGAGTATTTTTCAGTCAGCAGTGGTTCTGCTGATTCCAATAAAAGATTTGCCTGTAACAGTCAGAAAAATCAAAATGTACAATTTGTACGGAATGTAGCTACATTAGGTACTCAGGGCATCAAGGGAGGAAGAAAAACAACAACTTTCTGGAAACTTTTCACAACTCCTAGGAGCAAAAAACCAGCAAATCAAATCTTTTTGATAGTTCCTTTTACAGCCAGCGGCTGCTGTCTGCCTGTAAACTAGTAAATGGAGCAAGAATAGTTCTCCCAAGTCCTATCACATTACTGGGTGGTAAAAGCACTCTTTTGTTCAGGTTCCCATAGTAAATATTCCTGCTTTTATGGGTTCCTGTATCTGCAAGGCCAGGTTAGTTATGCAGCCAGCCTTTTAAATTTAATTCCTTTTTCTAGCAGAAATGGTTGGTAGATTGGCAGATGAGTAGTTGTGGCCTCTATCAGCCTGACACCTTGTTAAGCTATTGGCTTACGTGTAGATCTGTAAATCTACCATCCTGCACATTTTGAGCCTTCTGGTATAATTGGCTAACATAATGGCTCATATTCATAGGAGGATATTCCAACAATATTGACCACCTTCAAAAGGCTCAACTTATCTTTAAAAAAAAATTGTCTTATGAGAAAAAATTTTCATTTGATACTTCCAAAAAGCATTGTTGTAATTTAGAGATGTTTTCTGATGTAGGACAAATACTCTTTTTTTAAGAGATTTAATTATTTTGGAATGTTTTTTAAATGTCTAACATTCTTTTTATTGATCTTGGAGATAATTGCTTTAGGAAAAAAGAAACTAACTTCAGTTAAACAGAGTTTTTCTTTAGGTGAGTCTACCATTATGAGGCATTCATGTTTATCAAAGTTCTGATCCATGAGGTCAGTGGAAGCCTTTGCATTAAAATTGTGAGTGAGTTTTTGGTTAGGCAGCAGCCAGTTGTCATTTAGATGTGTAGACCACTTGAAGGAGTTATGTGTGATGGAAACCAGAATGCAGATGTGGAAAACAAAAGAGTTTGAGCAGAGGCTGAAAACTGCATGTTGCTTAGCAGTGATTACATTCAACACAAAAGAGCACTCTCACAAGCCCAAAATCTAACTGCTCACTGGTTATATGCTGCACTGAACCAGCCATTAAAACAAACATGAGAGTGGGAAAAATCTGTTTTGTAAACATGCAGTAGTGACTGTCTCTCTCAGGCTGCTTCTGTGCAGCAGAAGAAAAGAAAAGCTAAGCTTGCATTTTAATAACTATTTGAAGATTTGCTTTAAATGGATAAAGTTTCCTGCTAAGCTGCTTACATTATTTTTCTTTTCATCCTTGTTTGCCTGACAGATTAATTTGGAGCCAAACAAACCCTGAAGGTACAAGAAAGAAGCCTGCAGTATTGAAATTCTGACTGGCAGGGTCAATTACAACATCTTGATTTGAAGAGTTGAGAATGTTCCATGAAAAAAAGGATCTGAATCTGAACAGATGTACCTGAGAAGGAGCCCAGCACTTCTGTGTACTGCAGTAGATACTTCCCTCTGTGGGACCAGGCACATGAGCCCCTGCACAGGACTTCCAAGAAATCTCTCTGACTTGTGCTCTCAAATGGAAGCAACACATATTCAGGCAAAGTACTGCATTAATAGTGCCAGCAGCATCAGCCCTCCTGTGGGAGACTGAGAGCGCTGCAGGAGAGAAAAACATGCCTCTGAAAGCACAGTCCAGCCCAGACTGTTCATACATACAGCTTTGCATCATTTATGCCTCTGGGATGAGAAAAGACAGACCCATGGGAGCTGTACAGATCTTGGGGACCCAAGGTATTAAGTTGAATCAGCAAGAAGTAGGCAGCAAAACGTGCTGTAGTACTTCTTCAGCTAACCTTTAAGTGAGGCTTACCCTGTGTATGCACAGTTTTGTGGCATCTGTTTGCAGAAGCAAGACTGTGTTTGCTGACTCTCCATTACCTTCCTCTCTTGGACAGGCTTAGTGCTTCCACAGCAGTGTCATGGTGCTGTGACCAGGGTATCTCCTGTTCTGCGAGGAGGAGCAGTGCGGTGTGTGCTCTCCTTGTGCACAGTTGGGTGGCTGGCTGCAAAGGAAAAGGACACCCAGTATTAACAAGCTTAAAACCAACAATCCTTCACTTGTTTTCTGTCCCTCTGAGGTGAGTCATTGTACGTATTGCTGGCAGGGGTAATTCAATGTCTCCCTCCTTTGCATGGGGAGGTGCCACACTTGGCCCATGCTGGATTGCTGCTGGTCATTCAGGTAGCACAGGTATCTCTGTGTTATGCTGGACTGTCTTGTCAATATGCAGACCAGCTACTCTGGGCTTCTTCTGCTACATGTTGCATTACCTTATTTCACAGCAGTTTCACATTCATTCAGGGCTGGTTCTCAGAAAAAGGGGGGATGTGTTGAAGATACAGTGCTTCCCACAACAGGTAAAGCACTGCACTGAATGCTCGTTAATAAGACACAGCTTGCAAAGTCATAATGATAATAGAAACAGCAGTGACAATGTCCCGGGTCATTGCTTTGTGTGCATGTATGTTTCAAATGCATGCCAGGCATCCTATTAGAGCTTTAATATCATTCTAAAGGCTTTGCCTCAGCAAGTTTTTGTGCTCATTTAAACCCCTGGTTTATCATTATGAAGTGTATTAACTTTCTCATGTTTAAAGCTTATTTCTGTCCTGAGAGAAATAAACAAATAATACTCTGCAAATGGGTTTCTTGGGAAAGGAGGCTAAGTGGCAGCAGGGTATCATTTGCACTTGTAGCTGATTGCTTTAAAAAGCTGCTCTTGGAGTTCAAAAGGTGAAAAAAACAGACTTGGTGAACATGTGCATTTTACTTATATTTTCCTTTTTTTGCTCAAAGTGGATTTACAGAGCTGTCTTTTGACAGGAGTGAGGCAGTGCCAGTTATTCAAGTCTTGCCTGAAAGAGGAGAAAGCAGGAAATCATATTTGCAGAGTATTTCTGTGAGACTGCTAGCCTCAAGTGTAGGCTGCTCCCTGCTGCTGCTACTATATATACCTTATGTAAGACTGGTTTAAAGCATGATGAAACCACAGCGGGAAAAGATGTGTTCCTTTTCCACAAGTGTTTTGAAACAAATAAGCATCTTCATGAAACAATAATGTCTCCTGTGCCAAAACATGGTCAGGCAACTGCCCCCAGGAAAGGTTCATGTGAGGCCATTTAGAAATGTGTATTACAGGAGGGAATGGAGTTCACAGAGTGTTGTCTGAATGGGAAGGTGTGTGAAGAAAAGTGGGGAAAAGAAGCAGGGAACAGTCCTTGGGAGTGTGATCCTGAACAAGCCCATTGTGCTGTGAGGCCTTGGAGTGATGAGCAGAGATGTCTCTTGTTGTGCGCCAGTGTGCACAGGAAAGTGAACTCTGTAAATAAGCAGGAATGCACCAGGGATATTCTGTTCCATCTCTTGATTTGTTTTCCTGAAAGAAATAAAGTCTAAAATGGAAATGCTTTTTATTTTCAACAAACAGTGAGATTCCAAAATGATTTCATGCTTTTCTTCTGTACAATTACTGCCACTGGGTGCAGTTAGTATTCAGACTTCATTTCTCCTAATCACCTACTGCCAATTGCAATTCTTTTTGGAAAAGCAAATATTGATTTTTGTAATGTGGGAAAAGCCAGCTGAGGGCTCGGATGGAGACCGACACATCTGGTGTGATCTAATCCGCTTTTCAAGTGGTAAAGACTAGTATATTAATTTGACAGTGTTTTAATACTGAAATTAACTGAATATGCAAATGTTTGAGAAGAAGTGCTCAGTCAAACCAGGTCTTAATAACCTAGTGCCTATTTCTTGGGATTTAAATAAAAGTAGCTTGGCTTTTCAAAGAGTTCAATACTTGCATCGTCGCTTGACTTAATTAATAAGCACATCTTCTGTGACACTATCACAGTACAACTCATAAGTCACTGCTTATAACATCCATGGAATTTGCTTGTTATAGAAATGTTTTGTGGCAGTGGGTGAAGGAAAGGTTACCAAAAAAATTATTGTAGCTAGGAATCTGATTTGCTGTAGAGCTTTATACTAAAATGGCCTCACAGGAGGTGCTGCAATTTTGCACAAAGAATTTGGTGCAGTTTATAAATGGAAACTTTTACTCTACAGCACTTTCTCCATGCATGATTAGGCTTCTTTAAAAAAGGAAGGCAGCCATGGTGTAATGCTAACACTTATGAGTGATGCATGATTGATGATCCCCTAAAGGCAGCGAGAGAGAAAATTACCTCCTTCCCTCATTTAAGGACATTATTAGGAGATTCAATGAGTTCAAAGCTCAGGAAATTATGTTAAGAGGACTGAATCAGGCTTTTAAAAAAATCAGGGTAAATTATTTTCTCAGCAGTTCAAGGGTAAGATTTCTTCTCATGTAAAAGAAGAATACTTTGACGTGCTGTTACATGGTACACTTAAAAATCTGTCACATCATTTCTGATTTACTTGCACAGGTACTGTTGTCTCCATGTACTAAATGGACTGCATTCTGCAACTAATGCACATTAATATTACATTTTAAATGCTACCTATGTCCTCAGTGTGAATAGCCAAGAGATCTTTCTCTCAGCTGTGAAGGCAGCATGATATGCTGGGGAAGAACAGGATGAGTGAACACCATTCCAGACATCTCCTGCAGGATCTGAATGAGTGTCAGCTGCCATTGGACACTTCTGCTGCTAGGGAAAGGGAACATAGGAATGGTACTGAATGGATCTGTGGATACTTCTTTCAGTTTTTTTCCTTGCATCCTCTGTAATTAACTGTCTTCTGTCACTGCTGTACTATCAGGAACTGGTGCAAGATGTGCTGCAGTTGATCAGAGGGACGCAGAGCTGGGTCTGTCCTGTCACAGTCCTGCTGGGGCATTCATGCAGCTCCTTTTTACTAGTTTCAGAAGGAAACAAGACTTACACTGTGTCCCTCTCTGCATCTCTCTAATCTGTACCTGATGACTTTAGCAGGTTATCTGAATGATTCAAATTTTGGAAGTAGTTGTTCTAAAAGGCATTACATTCTGCACTATTTCCCGAGGGTGAGGAAGAAGCAGCACCTGTAAAGGCAGTGCCCTCTCTAGCATGAGCTCTAGCCTTATGAGTCACAGGGCAGACTATGTAGGAGAGTCTATACATTGCAAGCACTCCACATGGGAAGAACATCACCGTGTGAGGTACCAGCAAATCCAGGCACAAGAGACATCCTTAGGAAACCATGTTTCATTGCTCTTGTTACTTCAGAGTTTTGTAGAATACAACTATACTCACCTGAGCTGAACGAAACACAGGTTCCTGATTCCAAAGGCATCATGTGTTATCACAGCCTTTAAAATAGGGGGACTTTTACCTACCAAATACACTTTGTCTCAGCTTCTCACAAAAATCCCTATGGGAGTGGTCTTCAAGTATGACACAAAAATCCTTCATTTATGTCAAAATTCGTGGATGTTATGCTTAAGAAAACCTGTATGTTGAAAGCATAAATATCTTTCTAGTTAAAGGGGATCACAGTGGACTTGTAATATGTCTCTGTCCTATCACAGTGTCTTCTTTTGAGCTTTTAAGTGTCTTTTTTGGGATATGGAAACAGGTTTGAGATTTTTGTATTCAAGTAGGAGAGAGAAAATACTTCTCTCCCACCACCAGGCAGGAGGGTAAATTGGCAATTTTCTTATTGCAGAACTTTTATTTGATGTAATAAAGAAATAAAAGCCTAAAATCCCTTGTTATCACCTGCCATTTAATAAAAATAAGGACAAATAGTTTATTAATGATAGACCATCTAATTTGTGTCTGTGCTGGTTTTGAGGGGCTGCAAGCAACACTTGAGTGGCAAGGGAAGTAAGAGAAAAACATTATCTTTTGTTGGCTTTGAGGAACTTACACTCGTCCCCTTAATTGGCTTAACATCTCCTCTTGAAGGGTCTTGAGATTACTTCACCAAGTCAGACAAATTCTCTGCATTTTAATAGTCACTTAAGCTTTAAGAATGACATGTGAATCGATTCTCTGTAGCCTTGGTCAAGACTAATGCTTTCCTAATACCATGTCTTCATAAAAGAGTATGAATTTCAATGAGTTTCTTGAAGCTACCAGGTAGAGTTGGACATACCTACTTTCCCTTTACTATATGGAAATGGATTTTCTTTTTTTCTGTACACAAAAATATCCGCTCCTTTTCAGACTGACAGTGTCAAGATCTAGAAAAGCAGTAAATCAAGAAAGAATAACTGGAATGCATCCATCTTAAAATTGCATTGATGCATTGCATCAATTGCACTTATAAAAGAGCAGCTGCTTCATAGCTACTGTCACAGGACAGAAACTCCCCTTCACTGGAGCTGCAGCAGACAGGAAAATGGCAGTGGCTCTGTCTAAATTAACTGAGCAAGAGGCACCTCTCAGCCCATAGGTACAGACGTAGGAGTGACATAGCTGAGAGACCCAGGTACACACCATTCCTGTCCACCTTCAGATTTGGGAAGGAAAGAGGTGTGTAGGTGTGAAGGGAGCCACATTTGCTCCCTGAATAAAGTCTGCTGTTGGTACAATAAGGAGCATGTGTTTCATGCACAATTTAGGTTTAGCCAGAGTGTAGATACTTTCACTAGCTGCATATACCAATAAAAGCATTATGTTTCCATATGAACAGGCTCATTGAAAATTTGGCTTAAAAAGCTCAACACAAACCATTAAAGTGCTGGCTTCATCATCATTAAAAACTAATCAGGCCCATCACTGCTGAAACATCAGCTTCTCTTGTTTGTATACAGAGAACATCATTAATTTATTTAAATGTCAACAGCAGACTTCATCAAGGTTCCCTACACAAGATTTCCTACATCCCTGCGTGGGATGAGAAAAGAAGTTATAGCTGCCAACCATCTCAGCTCAGCACAACGTAATTCAGACATGGCTTTGGATACATCCTTTCAAATCTTTGAGGTTAGAATGTCACAGACTATACTGGTGACCTAGCACTTCTGTGCCAGAAGTGCCTGTGCAGAACATTTATGGCTGCTTTCCCCCCCCCCCGCCCCCCCCCAGTGACATAAAAAGCATCCTGTAAAGGCCAGAATTAGCACCAGATGTGCATGCACGTGGTTGGGAAAGAGGACAATTGCATACACTTCTAAAGTGAAAAAACATTTTTCTTCCAAGAATGAATATATTGAATTCAGTAGGTAACTCTGCTTAGCTTTGCTGCCCACTGGAACCCAGAATAGCATCCTCTTCTGTTCTGCCACAGCTTACTTTCCTTCCTTCCTGCATGATCTCTGATTTCATGAAAGCCTGATCATTGGTTTGTTCAAAGGAATTTTTTGACACAAACTCTATGTTAAACTAGCTAAAAGATGCAGATAGTACAATTAGCATGAGGAGAAGAATAGTCCCTGAAAGCTTTGGATCCTTAAAAACGGAGGAAATGGAGCGTGTTAATATTAACTTCTGCATAATGAGATGTGCTTGACGCGCTGAGTTGATGCATTAGCCTTTCACCCTCGAAACCCGTGTTTAAAACCAGAATCACATGGAAATTAATTTGGTAGCTTTGTACAATTCTCTTTTGAACATTAATCCACCATATACAAGTCAGAGCACAGTCTGATCTGCCGAGACACTGAAGAGCAGGCAACTGAAACAGCGTGGAATGCAGCCAGCTCTCTTCTGAGCACCTCCAGGGCAGTCAGGTCCAGTTAGGCCATTGCTTTCCCTGGGAGTAAAGTTGTTGCTACTGTAGGCTTTGTCTTTGTTCAGCTGACATCTGTGCTGCTGGTATATACTGGTTGAAAATTTGCCTGGATGGTTTTGCAATAGAAAAGTAATAGTCTGTTACTTAGATTTCAGTTAATTATGACACAGAGAAAAGTCATCTTAGCTAATTATTTTGAGATTACATGCTCTGAAAGACAGAGGGATAGAGTGGCACCTGCTTCAGCAACCAAACATAAATAAGCTGGTGAAAGAGGAGCCTTATTAGGATTGCTGCTTTTCTTCACTGTGCTCCATTACATTATATCAAAATCAAATTGCATTAGGCTGGCAGAGCACCAGCAACGTGCACATTCAATCACGGCTTCCCAAAGCACGCTCCCATTTTATTATGTGCATTGTAGGCAGTACTTAAATATTAACTGAGTACAAATTCCTCTTCGAAGCATTTAAAAATAGGCCTTGATGCATTCTTTTTCAGGCTTTTGAGAGCAGAATAAGCCCACAGCTTTGGATGAGGAGAGGAGACAGCCACCCAAAGAGCTCAGTTTCTCACCTCCGCAGAACAGGTAGGAGTGAACAAGAATTCGGTGCAAAATCCTTGGTGCTCAGGTCCTTATAACATACACAGGTTGGGAGAGGTAAATGTAGGCAGCTAATTCAGGATAAGATCTTCAGACACAAGTATGATTTTTTTCTGAAGCACCTGAACATCTGTAACAGAGAAATACTCTCCCATGAAACATTTTCCTATGAATCCTGGCATTTCTCTACACTTAATTATTCTTGACTAAGAAATGCAACAGGAGGATTCCAGGGGCTACCCAGTGGAATAAACAGCCTTTATAAATGCAAAGGCTATAAATAAGCAGGCTGATAAGAGCTGGGTATCTGTCAATTTAAATGGCATTCAGCATGTGAACTTTTAATTGAGATGAAGCATTGTGGCACAATGTATTCTGCTTATTACTTTCCATTAACTTTCATGTGACCTATTTCTTTACTTCTTGACAGATTCATCTTTCTGAGAACTTACAGACAAAATGATATTTTCCTTTTCTGTCTGCTCAACTGTGATCTCAGCTTGAAGCATTGCTTAGCATTCACTGCTAAAAGAAATAATGCCAAAGGCATTAAACATTACTTCATACTCCCCCTCCTCATATTTAATTTTCCTTCTGTTTCTTAACCTTATTTCTCTTAAAGTCTGGAAAAAAGTATTTGATGATCAATCCTCATAGTTTCATATTTGTGTGATTAAAATGAGAGAAATGCCTTGTAGTTGCTAATCTGGTGAAAGAATAGGAAGCAAGAAACACTAGAAATTATTGTTAACCTTAGTCCTTAAAAAGAATGCAGACATATGTTAAAGAAGCGATTAGTAATTATGAGTCATAGTCAACAGCTTTCAGATTTATAGGAGTATTTTTATTCACGCAGTTTCTATCTTTGTTTATTTAATTCCTACTATAAAGGCATCAAGAATGCAATTTCAGGAGTTTTGGCTGTAAATACAGATTTCTGATAACTCTTACTATGTCCTTGCTGAATTTCAGCTTCCCGAAGGGAGTGGAGATTCTGCTATGAATGGGGCTTGGAGAAAAGCCCTTCTGGTTTCAGCTAAAAAGTGGTTTCTCTGTACCTTCACTTTTTAAATGCAGAATGGTTTCAAGTCCTGCTTGAAAATCCAGCAGTATAACCTGCTCCTAACAGAGGGTTCATGAGCATGTTCAGTTCTTGGGGCCACCACTGTCCAGATAAATGAGTGGAGACCTCTAGAATCCAATGCATTCCCATCAGACGGTCTCAGGAGAAGGATCTCTATATCTGTGAGAAAAGGAAGAAAACCAAGGTCTCACCTTTCTAACCCATGTACAATTGTTGCATAAACCACCTTGTTAGGCAAAGCTTAGAGTTTTTATTCCTCTGTTAGTGCAAGCCACACAACTACAGCCATACTGTAACTAACAGTGATTTATGTAGCAAAATCAAGATATAATTTTGTATTTCCTACAGGAAAGACACTAACAGGGTTCACTCATTTACCATCCAGTTTATGTTTTGTTACTGCCAATGGTGGCAGATGGAGAATACGGGTTTGATTTATTTGCTGAATATGAATAGAGCCTCAAATCCCATATTGAAGGTCTTTAGAACAGTGTCATTTTAAGAGCTGATTTTGAAGAAGTGGGGACTAAATATTTTTAGGATATTCATACTAGTTTACAGCCATTATAAAATTACATTCATGTGTGAAAGTGTTTCTTGTATGAAGTATATATCTGTTAAGAAAAATTTGCACTAGAATATTCTAAAAATATTGAAAAAAAATTGATACATGCAAAATGAAAATGGATGTTTTGGTAGCAGGAATATAGCACCAATTTACTGGTGAGGTTGGTACTTGGGAGGTATAACAGCAGATTTGGCTAAGCAGAAAAGTAATTTCTAGTTATTTGAAAGTTATGCTGAACTTATATAACTAATTTTATAGTTTGCTAAAAATATTTGTTTCATTTCATTCAGTAAAACGTATTTAAAGCTGTTCCAGTGTCTCATCCTGAAAACAACACACATACTTTAAGGAGCATCCTTTCCACACGGAGCTAAGGTTACTGTAAATTGTTATCCAGATGCTCATTAAGAGACAAGCTGGCTGTTTACCTTTGGTCAGATAGTTCCCAAGAGCTCACATGAGGATTAAAACTGCTATGGCAAAAGCTGGAAAGTGAATTCCATGCCTCCAACACGCTCTGCATCCTCTGTAACCTTTTAATCTGCTGCCCAGGAAGTCATCAATTTAAAATCCCTTATTGAAATGAAACAAAAAATACTGACATTTATTTGCTATCTGATTTATTTTGACTTAGCCTTTGTTTCCTGAAAATCTCTTCTTTTTTCCCCAGTCACACAGCATAGCAGCTCTTGAGATCAAGAAGTCATACACAATTTCCTTACCCAACGTCTTTGTTTGGTTTTGCTGCAGGATAACATTTCATTCTGAGCTGTAAAAGACATTGAGCTGAATGTTGCCATTTTTTGTCACGATTTCTTGACAAGAGATTTAGACCCAACAAGTTAGTTTCTGCCTCCAAAGTAGAGCATCTGGTGTAGATAAGATCTTCCCATAGGTAGAAACACAGAACCTTTATTTCTCATAGATGGTTAGAAGTGCTGTGGGAGTAGAGCATCCACCGCATGCCCAAAAGATGTTTTTCCAGGAAGTCCACGTTTCTTGCCCCTGAGCTGATGTGTGCTCTGCAGCTGGGAGCAAATGGGAACGTGATTTGCTATATGGTCAAGGCTGCAAAACTGATACTAAGAATAAGAGACTGGTTTGGGTTGGAAGGGATCTTTAAAGCTCATCTGGTCCAAGCCCCCTGCAGGGAGCAGGGACATCTGCAGCTAGAGCAGGGTGCTGAGTCCTGGCCAACCTCCCCTGGAATGGTTCCAGAGATGGGGCATCGATCACCACTCTGGGAAACCTGGGCCAGGCTCTCACCACCCTTGTAAAAATGTTTTTCCTTCTCTCTAGTCTAAATCTCCCTCTTTTAGTTTACCACCATCACCCCTTGTCCTCTTGCAGCAGGCCCTGATAAAAAGTCCCTCCCTATCTTTCCTGTAGGCCCCCTTTAAGTACTGAAAAGCTGCCATAAGGTCTCCCCAGAGCCTTCTTTTCTCCAGGGTGAACAACCTCAATTCTCTCAGCCTGCCCTCATACGAGAGGTGTTCCAGCCCTGTGTGAAGAGTCCTACAAATCCTGGTATTTCTTCCCTACCTGTCACACATTCCCCACGTCAGTTCCCGTCTGTAGCTCTCGCAGCACGTCCGCAACGCGCTCGTCCTCACCAGGTGCAAAGAGCATTGCTGTGCCCGTTCTTTATTTTCTTAATTACATCTTGCACTTCTAGTTATTCTGCCTCGGGTATCTTAAGTATTAATCACTTCAGAGTCACTTGTGCTAACCCAAAGTGGGCTGTCCACTTACCTCCCTATCATCAACAAACCAAAATGCTCTGATTACCTATTTGGAAGCAGACTGGCATGCTGGATTTTCCTTGTGACACCGTGTTTTCTTTCGAATGTGTACAGACTGGTCTCAATCTTCTGCTTATTTCCTCTCTTCAGACATCTTTTGCTGTATTAACTTGGCCAGTAGGCATGCAATGAACAATATTCTTTACAAAATTACTTGCAATCTCTCTGGAATGGCTTTTATTAACCTTCCCCAGGCTCATTTTATCTTGTTAAGCGTGTTTCACATTTTCTTCTCTTGGAAATAACAGTAATTCCCCCTGTTATTCACTGAAATATTGCTAGGAAGGCTTCAGTTTCTACTCTTGTTGCACAACACATGAATTCTAAGTGGGTTAAGTTTAGGAAACAGCAGAAAGATACTTTTTCCTGAGCTACTTCATCAGTTGCAATTTGCTGACAGCATTAGAAGTAGGAAGAGGTGACAGGATGACTCATTTCATTTTACTGGGTACTGAACTGATGGAGGAGAGCATGGAGAGAGATCTTCCTATTAAACTGAATTGGCTGGCATCTGCTTTTGGGGTAGGAGTGTGGGTTTCTTATCTGCGCTGCCCCTAGGAGGTTTGAAATTGTTCATAGAAGACACTGAGTTTATCTGACGGCTCTCCCACAAGCGTAGAATCATTATGGTTGGAAAGGACCTCTAGGACCATCAAGTCCAACCTTCATCCTTACATCTCTCTGTCCACTAGACCACAGCTTCAAGTGCTACGTCTGCTTGGTTTTTAAACCCCTCCAGGGGTGGTGACTCCACCCCCTCCCTGGGCAGCCTGTTCCAGTGCCTAACCACTCTCTCAGCCAAGAATTTCTTCCCGCTATCTAATCTAAACCTCCCCCAATGCAACTTGGGGCCATTTCCTCTCGTTTTATCATTAGTAATTTAGGAGAAGAGACCAACACCAGCCTCTCTACAACCTCCTTTTAGTTGCACTTATTTTAATGCTAGCAAACAGTGCTCTAGGCATTGCTGTGGACTATCATTCTTCTAGCTTTTTATTTGCCACTCAGCTTTTTAATGGGATGTATTTTATCAGCTTTCTGGAAACCTTCCATATTTAACATTATGCAGCAATATTCCTGCTAGGTTAAGAAGGTAGCATTGCACTTCAAGAAAAAAATTAACACTTTAGATGTGTAGTGGGGGATAGGAATGGGAATGAGCAGAAGTCTACAACACTTAACCTTCAAAGGAAGAGTGAATCGGTATTATTGAGAGTAACATACAGAAGACTGAACAGAGTTGAATTAAGAGTCTTCAGATACATAAAAAGGCTCCTTCAGAAAGAAAGAGAATGATCTGTTCTCTCTGTCCATGGTGAATGCATAAAGAAATACTGAGCTAAAGCTGCAGCAAGAAGATTTGCTCTAAGTCCTACTGTGACATCGGCATACAAGGGGAATTAATTATCAACTGGTCAGTACTGGCTCAGCCATTCTAGCCAGGTTCTTTGGGGTTTACAGGCAGGGTCTGTGAAATACATTACTATAGCAGTTATTGTTTCAATTTTAAAAGCTCTTTGACCTTTCAATTAAATTTTGGCCCTGTTTTATTAGGTGTCCTATAAACACAAAACCAGTCCCTGCCCTGAAGTGACAGCTCCTACTATTAAAACCATTATCATTGATTTGTTGCTTTGTAGTAGCACTTAAAAATGCCAGGCATGGCTTCAACTCCTCCATGTATGACAGAGCAGACACTCCTGACCATCACAACTATCTAAGGGTATTACAGCTAAAAGGCCTTCTGCTCTGTAATGGTATAGAACAAGGACTCTTCAGGTTCTCAGGGAACCACTGCTCATGATGTGGAACAATATAGTTCTAATAGTAATTGGTGATCCTGTTTTAGGCTTTGTCTTCCATACAGCTTCTAATGAATTCATTTGTCATTTTTCCTTTGGACAGCTCTGTGAAAAATATACTGGTTACAACATAGTCATGCAACAAGAGTAAGTCTCTACTCTGTTGCCACTCAGCATGGAAAAGATGCAGATTTTAAAACTGCACAAAGACACTCATAAATAGCTTCACTTAGCTAATTGTTGAAGACCAACAGTGAAAATTGTTCATCTTTGTTTAAAGGGAGACAATTTAATCAGCCTTTTATTTTTGTAAACAAGGAATTTTACTTTATAAATGGTTGAATGAGACTATCAAGTGTTTTAGGCTAAGAAATTGAGTGAGAATAATAATAATAAGTCATCATTGTTGAGATATTAAAAAAATCATCATGCTTTCCACTTGTACAGCATCTCTGATGTAAGTCTTGAAGTGCTGAAAAAAATATTCAGGAAGTTCTTCCAAGGAAATAACTGGTCCTGCTGTTATTTCCTATCTAGCTGGAGGGAAATAGATGAAATTTTTTTCCAAAGTCTAAGAGGTTTGCTGGGTAACACCATAAAACCATATTCACCATGAAAAGAGCTAGTTCCATAAGGTTTGATATCAGAAAAGGTAAAAAGACTTTGGACTACTCAATAAAATTTCTTCACCCACTGCAGGTTGTTATTTTCTAATACAGTCCCAAATGACTCACACTCCAGAATAATCAGTGTCTTGAGAATAAGTTTTAAGACTCCTTCTGCAAGATATGGATGTGTTTAAATTCTGTAGACTTTGAAATACATGGGTTATACTTACAATACATCTGCTACATGCAGAAGATTGAGTGAAGAAGTAACGGGCTTCCTGCTTCATTTATTCTGAGAAGGCAACTCGTTTCAGCTATAAATCTGTTCTTGTATGACTGTTGTTTAAATTGACTAGTGCTAAACCAGAAATACATGTCATCTACTCCTGATGTTACTGTTTGATTTTAGAATGAGGTGAATGCTTTAATTTATTTTTTTTTTAGATTAACTGTAACAAATGAGTACTTAATGAGCAAAAGAATAAAAAATCCGTGTTTCTTGATTTCAATTTTGTGCTTGTTTAACTGCAGTTTCCAAGAAAGTGCTGACTCAACTCTGAAGATTTTTCTTTCATCTTAGCATTTATAAGGTGTCCATATTGATATAGAGGATTTTGTCATGGGCCTGCACAATAGAATAGAAACTATTTATTCCATTTGCAGGCAACCCAGCACTAAGAGGGACCACAGAGGAATCAGAGAGATAAGAATTTGGAAAGATCACAACAAAACAGAGAGTGACTTGAAAAAGTAGGATGAAGCTGAGCAAGGACGAGGAAAGGTGCTACTATGACAAAGGAAGCATCAGCTATGTAAGCACAGGATAGATGTGGATGTTAGTAACAGCTCTGCAGAAAAGGACCTGTCAGATCTGGTAGATCACATGCTGAACATAAGGCAACAGTTGCAGGAAAGGAGGATGCTCTAGTACAGTGTAAGATGTGCCTGCCTTGGAAGGCACATCAGCCTCCCTTTCTGATCTCCTCAACATTCCTTAGATCCAAGCTGAAGTACTGTGTCAAATTTGAGCATGACTCTTCTGAAAGATGGACAAATTGAGGTCAGTCCAATAAAGAACAATCAGGATAAGGAGAAGTTTGAAAACATAGCTGAGGAGAGGAGAGGAGAGGAGAGGAGAGGAGAGGAGAGGAGAGGAGAGGAGAGGAGAGGAGAGGAGAGGGGATGAGACGAGAGTAGGTGGGAGGAGTAGAGAGGGGGCGAGGCGAGAAGGGGAGGGGAGTGAAGGGGAGTATAGGGGTG